>VMDO01014970.1:27500-52745 GCA_007922755.1 Pedetes capensis | reverse complement strand
GTCATCTGCATAACGCAGGTTGTTAATGAGTCTTCCTCCAATCTTGATGCTGCGTTCTTCCTCATAAAGTCCAGCTTCTCGGATTATTTGCTCAGCGTATAAATTGAAGAGATAGGGTGAAAGTATACAGCCCTGACGCACACCTTTCTCAACTTTAAACCACTCAGTGTTTCCTTGTTCTATTCGAACAACTGCCTCCGGTTCATAGTGGTGAGCATAGCTGCCGTCCAACCACTATAGAATACATATTTTTCTCCACAGTCTATAGAACTTTTTTCAAAATAGATTACATTTTAGGTCATGAAGAGAGTCATAACAAAATAAAAATATTAAAATAATTTCTGATATCTTATCAGATTGTACCAGAATAAAACTAGAAATCAATAGCAAGAGAAACAACAAAAGTACAAAAACTCATGAGATTGAGCAGTACACGTTTGAACAATCAGTGGGTCATTAAAATCAGGGGGAAGTTAAGAACTGAGAATTAAGTGAAAATAAAATACCACTTATCAACATCTGTGGGATATAGCAAAGGTAGTTCTAAGAAAGGGTTTTGTAGCTAGGCATTACAACAACAATTGAATAACAATTGAATAAATTACAACAATTGAATATAACAATTTACCACAATTTGAATACAACAACAATTACAACAATTGAATAAATAAATAGCATAATGATACACTTACAGTCATAGAAAAGCAAGACTAAACCCCAAAATTAGTAATGAAAATGATGTAATAAAGATCAGAACTGAAATTAATGAAATGGAGACCAAAGAACAATATAAAGGATCAATGAAAGAGTTTGTTCTTTGAACAGATAAGTAAAATTGATAAACTCATAGCCAAACTAAACAACAGAGAGAAGATTAAATAAAATTAGATGTTAAAAGGGGAATATTAACAGACAGCACTGAAATCCAAAATATCACTAGCATATATTTTGAAAAGTTATACACCAATCAATTAGAAAATGTGGAATAAATGGATAAATTTCTAAACACATATGACTTACTAAAATTAAACCAAGAGCGGATAGAAAATTTGAATGGTTCATTAACAAATAATGAGATTGAAATAGTAATAGAGTCTCCCAACAAAGAAAAACCCAGGAATGAATAGATTAACTACTGAATTCAACCAGAACTTTACAGAAGGACGAATACTATTGCTATTTAAATTATTCTATAAAATAGAATGGGAGAAACACTTCCTAAACTCATTTTATGAAGCCAGTATTACCATTATAGCAAAATCAGATAAGAATACACACAAAAACACAAGGAAAACTAGACTAAATTCCTTGATGAACATCAATGAAAAAATTCTCAGTAAAATACTTGCAAACTGAATCCAACAATATATTTTTAAAAAATACACCATGATCAAGTTAGTTTCATCCCAGGGATGCAAGGATTGTTCAACCGATACAAAAGAAAAATGTAATAAAGCACATAAATAAAATCAATAAAAAATCACATAAGCATTTCAATAGATGCACAAAAAGGTTTTGAAAAACTTCAATAGGTCTTCATAATAAAAACCCTGAAGAAACTAGAAATAGAAAGATCATACCTCAGGACAATAAAACCTACATATGACAAACCTACAGCCAAAATTATACTAAATGGGGAAAAATTGGTAGCATTTCCTCTAAAATCAGGGATAAGACAAGAGTATTTATGTAAACCACTACTATTCAATTAGCTGAAGCAACAAGAAAAAGAAATTTAAAAGGTACAAATAGGAAAGCAAGAAATCAAATTATCCCTGGTTTTAGTTGACATGATCCTGCACCTAAAAGACTCTAAAAACTCCACTTTAAGATTTCTAGATCTGATAAACAAATAAAGATAAGTAGCAGAATACAAAACCGACATATAATATTGGTAGATTTTCTATATACCAACAACAAACTCAGTGAAAAGAATTCAAGAAAACAATCCCATTCACAATAGCCTCCTAAAGAATACCTAGATATTAATTTAACTAAAGGTATAAAAGACCTACATAATGAAAGCTTTGAAGCACTGAAGAAAAAAAGTATAAAACAAAGTAAAAGATGTAAAGACTTTCCATGTTCCTGGATAAGCAGAATTAATATTAAAATGGCCAAATTACCAAAAGCGATCTACAGATATAATGCAATTCCCATCAAAATTCCAATGGCATTCTTCACAGAAATAGAAACCACAATCCTAAAATTCATTTGGAAACACAAAAGATCCTGGTTAATCAAAGTACTCTTGAACAAAAAGAGAAATGTTAGAGGTATCATATTTGACTTCAAACTATATTACAGAGTCATAGTAACAAAAACAGCATGATACCAATTCCCAAACAGAAACATAGACTAATGGAATAGAAGAGAATTCCATAAATATCACACAGCTAAAATCATCTGATAATTGACAAAAGAGCCAAAAATATAAATTAGGAAAAGGCAGCATATTTAATAAGTGGTTCTGGGATACCCAGATATTCAGATATAGGATACTGAAAGCAGACCCCTATCTCTCACTCTATAGAAAAGTTAACTCAAAATGGTTTAGAAACCTTACTGTAAGGTTTGAAACTTTGGAACTACTAGAGAAACATAGGGAAAACACCTCAAGATAAAGGCAGTGGTAACAATGCTCTGAACAGATCTCCAATTGCTCAGGAAATAATAACAGGAATTGAAAAATAGAATTAAATTAAATTAAATAGCTTCTGCACAGCAAAAAGAAGTTTTAAAAAAAGAAAGAAAAAAGGAGAAGAATCAACAGAATGAAGAGACAGCCTACTGAATGGGAGAAAGTCTGACAAGGGCCTAATATCCAGAATTTTATAGAATTTTACATGATTTTTAATATACTTTTTGTATGGACTCAAAAAATTATCAAACAAAAGAGCAAATAATCCATTCATTAAATGGGCAGATAAACTGAATAGACATTTTCTAATTAATAAGCACAAAATCGCTACTAAGTACACGAAAAAAAAATGTTCAACATTTTTACCTATCAGGGATATGCAAATCAAAACTGCATTCCACTCACCCAAATCAGACAGGCTAGAATCAAGAAAAAAAATAATAAAATAAATATTGGTGAGGATGTAGAGAAAAAGGAACCCTTATACACTGATAGTTAGAATGTAAATTAGTCCAGCCACTATGGAAATCAGTTGGGATTTCTCAAAAAATTATAAATAAAATTTCCATAAGATATATAACTACACCAGTGCTGGATATATACTTAGAAAAATCAAAGTCATCTTACAATAAAGATACCTGCAAACCCACATTTATTGCTGTACCATTCACAACAGCCAAGTTATGGAATAAGTCTAGGTGCCCAACAATAGATGAATGGAAAAAGTAATGTGTACATAAACAATGGCATTTATTCAGTCATAAGGAAGAAGGAAATTATGTTCTCTGCAAGGAAAATGGATAGAACTAGAGAACATCATGTTAATGTGAAACAATCTGGTCTCATAAAGACAAGTATTATATATTTTCTCTCACATGTGGACTCTAGGTGGGAAAAAAGGACATGGAAATAAAAGGGGGAAAGTGGTTGTGGTGGCTCATACCTGTGGGTGTGGCAATCCCAGTGACTCAGGTGGTAGAGGTGGAAGAATCACAGATTTGAGGCCAGAGGCAGCCTCCATAATTTAGCAAGACTCTATCTCATGATAAAAAAGTTAAAACTGTCATGGGAATGCAGCCCAGCAGTAAACCACTTACCAAGTATGTTCCAGGCCATGGGTTCAACTCCAAAGTACAAACAAAATAAAATAAATAAAAGAAAAAAGAAAAAAGAAAGAAAAGAAAAGAAAAAAAGAAAGAAAAGAAAAAGAAAAGAAGGACTGTTAGGAATATGGGCGGGGAAAGGAGAGAAGGCAGAGGAGAAATAAGGAAAAGTAATAGAGGAGGTGAATGTGATGAAATTACATTTTATGCCTGTACAGAAATGCCATAATGAAACCCTTTCACTTGTACAGTTAATATATGCTAATTAAATATGCACTGAGCCCAAAGTGTATCTTTCATAGCTGAGCAGTCACATATAGGTTGTAATAGATTAACAGCAACCTAGATTCAGCCAGTGGGCTGGGATTTAGCTCAGTTGGTAGAGCGCTGCGCTGCAGTCTCTGAGGACCCCAGTTCAATTCCCAGCACAGCAAAAATGGGAGAAGGGCCTGGCAATCCACTCCCAAGGCAATCCTGAAACAGTCAGCCATTGAAAACCCTATGAGGGTGGCTAGGAGTTGGATACCATCTCGACGGCACCTAACAACAACAACAACAAGATTCACCCAACCATTGCAATTATGAGATCTTTCTTCTATCCTCAAGGTACTACCCGAGGTTAGAGCTTTGGAGCTGTACTGAATGTTCCACGCAGATCAAATAGAGCTTTAGAGCTGTACTGAATGTTCCACGCAGATCAAATAGTCACTATTTATTATGGAGAATTGGAAATGAAATAAGGGGAAAAAAGGTTGTGGTTCCTATCTGAAGGAATTCCTGCCTACCTGGAGATTAAACTTTGCACACTCAGAAAGCTGTAGTAAAGTAAATATAAATGAAGCAAATTAATATAGGCCAGATGGCATGTTGAAGATACTTACTCTGGTATAATTAAATTGATACAGTGGGTAAGATGATTCATGAAATAATTATAAATGTTGCCACATTTATCTACATTTTACAGGGTAGGAAACTACTTCAAATTCTGCTCTCGCATATAAAGGTAATAAATGGCAAACCAGGATTCAACAGATCTGACTCAAACCTCATACATTCTTCACTTTGTTAAATAATGCAGAAAAATTCTCAAAGTGTCCTTTATATTTTTTGTTTTTTCTTATTTTGTTTTTAAAACAATGACAATAATGATGAAGAAAAATAATCTTTGATTTATGAGAGCTGATGATTTATATAAAGATGATATAATTTGTGAATGTTCCTAATTCAACTCTATCAGTTTTATCATAGTAGTCTATTACACTAGTGGAGACATCTTAGGCCCTAGAGGAAAAAGAGACCAGGAGCACTGGCCTAGATTTCTTACTTCACTTGGGCTGAATGCAGGTCTTAGGTTCACTTCAGTGTTTGGTTAGGCCTGTCATATGTTCAAGAAAGGAATTCACTAGACATTTTTTTTTTCTGTTGCCTATGACTAGGTGAAGGCCTTCCCTAGTACTCAAGGAGCCTCAATAATTTCCTAATTACGTCAAAGGGCATTACTCAGTAAATAAGAAGAAAAAGTTTAGTCCTCCTGTTAAGTCACTCATTTAAAAAAAAGTAGCTCCATCTGCCATGCCACTAAACTCATCATAAAGCCATCCCAAGATCTGTGATATACGATCTATGTGGAGGCACATGACTTTACATTTTAACTACCTGAACATAAACTTTTCATATCAACTTGATGATTTGTCACTCACCAATTTTTTTCCAGATTTGATTTGGTTAACATGGTACTATGTTAACATATTTATTTCAATCATTTAAATAACTTTAATATTTTATTACATGGATATATCTAAGGTGAATATATAATTTATTATTCAAAGCAGATATATATTGAAAACCAAAATAAAATCACCAATAAGATCATCATGAACTAAGACTGACTCAGGCAAAACAGGATGTTGGGTCACCCTGAATATTCTGCCATTTATATATATTCATACTGATTGATATTTAGATTGTTTCAGATTTTCAGATATTGTAAGCAATAATGCAGGGGGCTGGGATTTAGCTCAGTTGGTAGAGCATCGCTCTGCAGTCTCTGAAGTCCCAGGTTCAATTTCCAGCACCACAAAAATGGGAGAAGGACGTGTCAATCCATTCCTGAGGCAATCCCGAAACAATCAGCCATTGAAAACCCTATGAGGGTCTGTATGAATTGGACACAACTCAATGGCACCTAACAACAACAACAAGGAATAGCACAATATCATTGAACATGTGTCCTGGTACACAAATGAAAGAGTTTTCTCTAATATTCTACTTTAAATTGTAAGCTGTGCATATACATATTTTCAGTTTACTATGTATTCACATCTGTATTGCTTTCCAAATTTATATCTGTAATAGATATGCATATAACTGCTCACCATTCTTACCACACTTGTAGAATCAATGAGGGGGCAACATTTCATCATAATTTCAATTTTAATTTCCCAGATTAACACTGAGATTGCATAGCCTTTCCTTTTTGTACTAGTCTTTTGTATTTCTTCTTCAGATAAACAACTCACTTTTGTGTCATTATATTTGGGTTCTGGTTGTCGTTGTTGTTGTTAGGTGCCCTCAAGTCATGTCTGGCTCATATAGTGACCCTCAGAAGGTTTTCAGTGGCTGATTGTTTCAGGATTGTGGACTGCCACATCCTCCTCCCAAATATTTGGGTTAAGTTTAATAAAACAAAATTTAGTTCTCTGCTTTTAATCTTATTTGAAATTCTTTGCCTTTTAGGAGAGCAATTTACATTTTCTTTGATTATAAATATATTTCACTACATTTTTTTCTTGATAATATTTGGGTTTTGTCAATTTTATTAAACTTTTCAAATAATTAGATCTGATTATAGACAAATTTGACTAGAATTGATAACAACATGAGTGCTCTAATCCATGAATGTGAGCTAGCTGTTCATTTATTTAGATATTTTAAATTTTTTATCAGCAATTATTGCTAGCTTTACACCTCATTTTTATAAATTTTATGCCATTTTAAAGGGTATTCTTTATTCATTTTCAAGTTGCACCAATATGTAGAAATATAATTGACTTTTATATTTTTATCTTTTTGAGGTAATTTTGTAAATGTAACCTTGTTAAATTAACTTATTGGCTAAATGATAAATTTAGGAGAATTTTTAATGTACAAAAAGATCATTTACTAATAAAAGCAATTTTTCTTTTTCCTTTTCAATTTTTGTGCTCTTTATTTCATTTTCTTCTCTGCACTAGAGGACAATAGTGAGTGAACATGGTGAGCACATATGCTCTTGCCTTGTTTCTGAACTTAAAGGAATTTTTTCACATTTTTATTATTATAACATGAAAAGTCATAGGTAGGATTTTTGTAGATGGATTTTTATCATATTAGGTAAATTCTCTTTTCTCAATTTGCTGAGATGATTATAAACACGATTGAATCTCGTCAAACACTTTCTGTCTACTGAAATAAATCTGGTTTTTTTTCATGCCTTATTTTGTTTGTATGGTTAATAATATTGGTTGATTTTATGAATGGTAAGCCATCTTCGCAAACCAACATTATTTGGTCATTAATATATTATGTTTCATATATGTGGGGAGGGCTGAGGTTTAGTTTGCTTAATAGAGCACTGGTCCTTACTCTCTGAGGATCTGGGTTTGATCCCCAGCACTGCAAAAATGGGAGGGGGATGTGGCGATCCATTCTGGAAGCAATCCCAAAACAATCAGCCACTGAAAACCCTATGGGGGTCACTATGAGTTGGACGTGACTCAATGGTACCTAACAACAACATATGTGGTGAATTCTATTTACTAATATTTGATTTAGGATTTTTACATCTCTGTTTGAATGATGTTGGCCCTTGATTTCCCTTTCTTGTAATTTTTAAGATATTTTCCCAAAAAACAAGTTTGCTTTATAAAATAAATTGAGAAGTGTTTCCTTCTTTCTTATTTTCTGTAAAAGCTAATTTAAGATTCATACCACATATTAAATGTTTGGAATAGATCACTAGTTTGTTGCTGGTAGGGGCCAGTTACTTCATTTTTTTCTTAATAAGTCTTTCAAGAGGTTTATCAATTTTTTTAATCTTCAGAAAAAATAGCTTCATTGATTTTTGCTACATATCTGCTTTCTATTTCATTAATTTCAGCTCTTTTATAATTTCATTTCTGTTGATATTCTCTTTTTTCTAGCTTCCTAAATTAGAAGCTTCTTGTTGTTGTTTTAGGTGCTGTCCAGTCAGTATCCAATCATAGTGACCCTACCTATAACAGGTGAAACACTATTGTCAGTGCTTCTGTAGAGTTCGTAGGGTTTTCAACGGTGGATTGATTTTTGGGAGCAAGTTGCCATTTTGAGTTAACTCTCATACATAATGAGAGATGTGGGTCAGTTTTCATTTTTCTGCATGTGGATGTCCATGTTTCCCAGCACCATTTATTGAAAAGGCTATCCTTAAGCTGGGCATGGTGGCACATGCCTGTAATCCCAGTGGCTTGGGAGGCAAAGCCAGGAGGATGGAAAGTTCGAGACCAGAGGCAGTCTGTGTAACTTAGTGAGACCATGTCTCAAAGAGTAAAAAAAAAAAAAAAAAAAAATGGGTTGAGGGTGCAGCTCAATGGTCCAGTACTTGCAGAGCACGCAAGCTCGAGGCCCTGGGTTCAACCCCTAGTACCACAAAAAAAAAAAAAAAAAAAAAAAGGTTATCCTTTTTCCAGTTTACTTGCTTTGCTCCTTTGTCAAAAATAAGGTGGCTATAGGTATATTAAGGTATTTCTGGATCTTCGATTCTGTTCCAGATGTCTTCGGGCCTATTTTTGTGCCAGTACCAAGCTGTTTTTGCAACCACTGCCCTATAGTATAGCTTGAAGTCAGGGATTGTGATTCCACCTGCATTAGATTTGCAGCTTAAAAGTGTGTTGGCTATACGTGGTCTTTTGTGGTTCCATATGAATTTTTGGATCATTTTTTTCTATTTCTGTAAAGTCAGTCAGTGGAATTTTAATGGGTATTGCATTAAATGTATAGATTGCTTTTGGTAGGATAGCCATTTTTACTATATTAATTCTCCCTATCCAGGAGCAGGGGAGGTCTTTCCATTTTTTAGTGTCCTCTGCTATTTCTTTCTTTAATGTTTTGAAATTTCCTTGTAGAGATCTGAAGGGTCTTTGGTTAGATTGATTCCAAGGTAAATAATTTTCTGATGGGCTATCGTGAAAGGTAATTTTCCTGAAATTCCCTTCATGTTTACAGTTGGTGTAAAGACAAGCTATGGATTTTTATGTGTTGATTTTATATCCTGCCACTTTGCTAAAGGAGTTGATTAGATCTAAAAGTTTTCTGGATGAGATTTTGGGGTCTTTTAGGTATAGAATTATACCATCTACAAATAAGGATACATTGACCTCCTCATTGTCCATCTATATCCCTTTGATTTCTTTCTCTTGTCTGATTGCTTTTGCGAGGACTTCAATTACTGTGCTAAATAGGATAGGAGAGAAAGGACATCCTTGCCTTGTTCTGGATCTAAGAGGAAATGGTTTCAGTGGTTGTCCATTTAATATAATGTTGGCTGTAGGTTTGTCATAGATGGCTTTTATGATGTTAAGGTATTTGCCTGTTATACCTATCTTCTCCAGTGTTTTTATCATGAAAAGGTGTTGCACTTTGTTGAAGGCCTTTTCAGCATCAATTGAGATGATCATGTGGTTTTTGTTTGTCAGTTTCTTGATATGTTGGATTACATTAATTGATTTCCATATGCTGAACCAGCCTTGCATCTGTGGAATAAATCCCACTTGGTCATGGTGAATTATCTTTCTAATATGTTGCTGGATTCAGTTTGCCAGGATTTTGTTAAAGATTTTGGTAATATTCATAAGGGAGATTGGTCTATAATTTTCTATCTTAGATGAATTTTTTCTTGGTTTAGGTATCAGGGTCATGGTAGCTTTGTAGAATGAATTTGGGAGTGTTCCCACCATTTCTACTTTTTGGAATAACTTGAGGAAGACAGGTATTATATCTTCTTTGAAAGTTTGGTAAAATTCTCTTGTGAACCCATCAGGACCTGGGCTCTTCTTTGTTGGGAGAATTTTTATTACCTCTTCTATTTCTGTATATGTAATGGGCATATTTAGGTAACTTATGTCTTCTGAGGTTAGCTTTGGTAAGTCATATGTGCTAATAAATTTATCCATTTCTTCTGTATTTTCATATTTTTGGGAATACTATCTCTCATAGTAATCCCCGACGATTTTCTGTATTTCATTGCATTCGGTGTTTATAGACCCGTTTTCCTTTGCAATCCTTACTGTGTTAGTTTTTTCCTTTTTCTTTTTGGTGAGATTGGCCAAAGGAGTATCTATTTTATTAATCTTTTCAAATAACTAGCTCTTAGTCTTATTAATTTTTTAAATTATCTTTTTAGTTCTAATTGAGATATTTCTCCCTTTATTTTTGTAATTTCTTTTTGGATGCTCCATTTAGGCTTGATTTGTTGTTGGGTTTCTACTGTCTTAAGGTGCATCATTAGGTCATTTATTTGGCTCTTCTTTACCTTATTGATGAAGGCACTTAATGCTATAATCTTCCCTCTTAAAACTGCTGTTGCTTAGTTTTAAGAGGGAAGATTATAGCATTAAGTGCCTTCATCAATAAAATAAAGAAGAGCCAAATAAATGACTTAATGATGCATCTTAAGACACTAGAAAACCAAGCAAAAATCAAGCCTAAAAGGAACACCCAAAAGGAAATTACAAAAATAAAGGGAGAAATATCTCAATTAGAATCCAAAGAGATAATTCAAAAAATTAATAAGACTAAGACCTGGTTCTTTGAAAAGATTAATAAAATAGACACCCCTCTGGCTAACCTCATCAAAAAGAAAAAGGAAAAATCCAACATAGTACAGATTATGAAAGACAATTGGTCCATAACTACTGACTTCAATGAAATATGGAAATTTGTCAGGGATTACTATGAGAGGCTGTATTCCCAAAAATATGAAAATGCAGAAGAAATGGACAAATTTATTAACATGTATGACCTACCAAAGCTAACCTAAGAAGACATAACTGACTTAAACAAGCCTATTAGATATACAGAAATAGAAAAGATAATTAAAAGTCTTCCAATGAAGAAGAGCCCAGGTCCTTATGGATTCACCGCAGAATTTTACCAAACTTTTAAAGAAGATATAATACCTGTCTTCCTCAAATTATTTCAAAAAATAGAAAAGGAGGGAACACTCCTAAATTCATTCTATGAAGCTACTATCACCCTGATACCTAAACCAGGAAAAGATTCATCTAAGATAGGGAATTATAGACCCATCTCCCTTATTAATCTAGATGCAAAAATATTTAATAAAATTCTGGCAAACAGAATCCAACAGTATATAAAAAAGATTATCCACCATGACCAAGTGGGATTTATACCACAGATGCAAGGGTGGTTTAACATATGGAAATAAATTAATGTAATCCAGCATATCAAGAAACTGGCAAAGAAAAACCATGTGATCATCTCAATTGATGCTGAAAAGGCCTTTGACAAAGTGCAACACCTTTTCATAATAAAACCCCTGGAGAAGATAGGTATAACAGGCAAATACCTTAATTTCATAAAAGCCATTTATGACTAGCCTACAGCCAACATTATATTAAATGGAGAAAAACTGAAACCATTTCCTCTTAGATCTGGAACAAGACAAGGATGTCCTCTCTCTCCTATTCTATTTAACATAGTAATTGAAGTCCTGGCCAAGGCAATCAGACAAGAGAAAGAGATCAAAGGGATACAGATTGGCAAGGAAGAGGTCAAATTATCCTTATTTGCAGATGATATGATCCTATATCTGAAAGACCCCAAAACCTCAACCAGAAAACTGCTAGAACTAATTAACTCCTTCAGCAAAGTCACAGACTACAAAATTAACACAAAAAAATCAATAGCTTTTCTTTACATCAATTCCAAACAGGAAGAAAAGGAAATTTCAGGAAAAATACCATTCATGATAGCCCATCAAAAAATTACTTACCTTGGAATCAATCTAACCAAAGACCCTTCAGATCTCTACAAGGAAATTTCAAAACATTAAAGAAAGAAATAACAGAGGACACTGAAAAATGGAAAGATCTCCCCTGCTCCTGGATAGGGAGAATTAATATAGTAAAAATGGCTATCCTACCAAAAGCAATCTATACATTTAATGCAATACCCATTAAAATTCCACTGACTGACTTTACAGAAATAGAAAAAATGATCCAAAAATTCATATGGATCCACAAAAGACCACGTATAGCCAAAACACTTTTAAGCTGCAAATCTAATGCAGGGGGAATCACAATCCCTGACTTCAAACTATACTACAGGGCAGTGGTTGCAAAAACAGGTTGGTACTGGCACAAAAATAGGCCTGAGGACATCTGGAACAGAATAGATGACCCAGAATATACCTCAACACACCTATAGCCACCTTATTTTTGACAAAGGAGCAAAGCAAGTAAACTGGAAAAAGGACTGCCTTTTCAACAAATGGTGCTGGGAAACACGGTCATCTGCAGGCAGAAAAATGAAAGCTGACCCACATCTCTCAATATACACAAGAGTTAACTCAAAATTGATAAAAGATCTCAACATAATTCCAGAAACTTTAAAACTTATAGCAGGCAAGATAGGCAATACACTCCATCATATAGGCATAGGAAAGCATTTCCTTAATAGGACTCCAATTGCTCAAGAACTTGCAACAAGAATAGATAAATGGGGTTGCATGAAATTAAAAAGCTTCTGTACAGCAAAAGAAACAATTAACAGAGTCAAGGAAACCCCCATGGAATGGGAAAAAATCTTTGCATTTTATACATCAGATAAAGGTCTAATTACTAGAATTTACTAATAACTCAAGAAAAAACTCCCCCAAAAACAAATAACCCAATACACAAATGGGCAAAGGAACTGAGTAGACAGTTCTCAAATGGAGAGGTCCATAAAGCTATGAAACACATGAAAAAATGCTCAGTATCCGTAGCCATTAAGGAAATGCAAATTAAAACAACTCTGATATTTCACCTTACATTAGTAAGAATGGCCTAGAACAATAAAACAAATGACAAATGCTGGTGAGGTTGTGGCAAAAAAAGGAACACTCTTATACTGTTGGTGGAGCTGTAAATTGGTCCAGCCACTGGGGGAATCAATATGGAGATATCTCAAAAAACTGAAAATATATCTACCATATGACCCAGTTATAACACTACTGGGAGTTTACCCAAAGGAAGATGGGTCATCATACCACTGAAACACCTGCATCTCCATGTTCAATGCTGCACTTTTCACAATAGCAAAGATATGGAATCAACCAAAGTGCCCTTCAACAGAAGAATGGATAAAAAACTACAGTACATATACACAATGGAATACTACTCAGCAATCAAGAAAAATGAAATAAGGTCATTCGTAGCAAAATGGATGGAATTAGAGAAAATTATTTTAAGTGGAGAACACAAGCTCAGAAAGAGAAACACCACATGTTCTCACTCATATGTGGGAGCTGAATCAAAATTATAAGAAGGAAAAACCCTATTCAAAGGTCAGATCAACATAAAACGAAAAAAAGAAGCTAAGAATGGTGTCAATATAAATGGTCTAGAAAATGCATGCAATTGTTCTGACAAGATAAAAAGAAAGTTCACTACAGGATAAATTTCTATCTCAAACAGAACTGGAACCCACGGACATTTAGAAAAATATTACCAAGTAAATGATAGAGAAGAATTAGATGGGGAGTGTGGGGTGGAGCGCACAAGAGGGTAAGGGGGCACCTATATGAATAATGTACATCAAAATGCATATATGGAAATGCCACAATGAAAAGCATGTCAGAATGAATCACATTAATGTGTACATTAAAAATTTTGAATAAAAAGCAACAAACAAACAAACAAACAAAAAAACTACTTTTGCTGTATCCCATATGTTTTCATAGGATGTATTTTCATCATCATTTGATTGCAGGAATTTTTTAAATTCCATTTTTATTTCATCAACAACCCATTGGTCATTCAGCTGTGTATTAGTCAGTCTCCATGAGTTTGTAAAATTTCTGGAATTATTCTTGCTCTTGACCTCCAATTTTATTCCATTTTGATCTGATAAGGAACAGGGAATAATTTCTACTTTTTGTATTTGTTGAGGGACTTTTTGTGGACTAGCATATGATCTATCTTAGAAAATGTTCCATGTTGAGCTGAGAAGAATGTGTATTCCTCATTGTGTGGATGAAATATTCTGTATATATCTGTGAGATCCAACTTGTTTATTGTAGAGATTAGATTTGATATTTCTCTGTTGATTTTTCATTTTGATGACCTGTCTCTTGACGAAAGTGGGATATTGAAGTCTCCCATTATTATTGTTTCTGGTCCAATAAAGTTCTTTATATTCCACAAAGTTTGTTTTAGAAAGCTAGGTGCCCCAGTGTTTGGGGCATAAATATTTAGGTTCCTGATTGATTGTTCCTTTTAATAAAGTGTAGTGTCCTTCTTTGTCTCTTCTAATTAGTTTTGGGTGAAATTTAATCTATCTGATATTAGAATTGCAATGTCTGCTTTTTTTGTTTCCTCCCTGCTTGGTATACTGTTTTTCAGCCCTTAATTCTCAGTCTATTACAGTCTTTGTGAGTTAGATGAGTTTCTTGAATACTACATATTGAAGGCTTATGTTTTTTCATCCAATTAGCCAGTCTCTTTCTCTTAATTGGTCAGTTAAGACCATTTAAATTAATAGTGATTATTGAGTAGTGTCTATTGTTATGCATCCAATCATTACATGTTACTGGTTTATGAATCATGGTTGCTTTGTTCCTTTCTGGATTGCACTCATCTCAGCTAACCAAGTCTTTGGTTTCCTATATAGGGTTGTCTTATCTCTCCTGGATGTGGTAATTGATTTACAATCCTCTGTAGGGCTGGTTTGGTGGTTGCAAATCTTTTGAATGTGTCAATACCATGGGATATCTTATACTCCTCTTGTATTTTCAAAGATAATTTTGCTGGATATAGTATTCTTGGTTGGATTTTTTTTTTTTTTGGATGTGAATTACCTGTGTCCAAGCCTTTCTAGCTTTCAATGATGGTATGAAGAAGTCGCAATAATTGTAATAGGTTTTCCTTTATAAGTAATTTGGGGTTTCTGCCTTGCTGCTTTCAGGATAGCCTCCCTGGTTTCTAATGAAAGCATTTGAACTATTATATGTCTTGTGGATGAACTATTTTGATCTACTCTGGATGGGGTCTTGAATGTTTCAGTTGTGTATGTATCCATATCCTTGATTATCTCTGGGAAGTTTTCCTTGAGGATATCATATACTAGATTTTCTAGACCTCTGGTGGAACTTTCCTCTCCTTCAGGGACACCCTGAATTATTAAGTTTCATTTTTTCATTCTGTCTGAGGTTTCCTGAAAATCTTCTTTAAATTCCTTCATCATTGTTTCCATTTCTGACTGTATGTATTTAATTTCTTGGATGGTGTCTTCAGAATTGGAGATCCTTAGTTCAGATTCATCCAGTCTCGATGAAAAGGATTCTTTTGCAGAATTTAATTCATTTAGTTTAGTTTGTACTTCAATGATCATTGCTTGATTTTTCCTAATCATTTCTAGCTGGGAGGATAGAACAGACTCCAGGTAAGATAACTTCTTTCAAGGATTTCAAGGGTACTGTTGGTATTTGTTTTGATTTCTCTTAGCATATTTATAATCATAACTCTGAATTCCAATTCAGAGATCTCTAGGAGTTGAGATTCATTGGAGGAATTTGTTGGGGGGCTTTGGCCTGTGGGGTCTTCAGATCCAGCCTGCCCTTTTGTGTTTCTTGTAGGTTTACTTTGTTTGCCCATAATATGGTCCAGGAAATAGATGTCATCTCTCCTAAGTGTGCAGAACTTCTCCCTCTGTTATTCCTTTGAGTTTGTGCGGTGGTGAATCTCTGGTGCTTTATATTTATTCCTTAACCCAGTATTTTATAGCTTCAGAACCCTAGAAAAGGATCTGTTGCAGACTCTAAATTTAGTTCTGTCCCATTCAGATTCCCTCTGATCCCTGAGATCCCAGACACTAGGTTTTCTACTGGGTACAATGTGCTTCCTCAGTTTTCTAGTCTGTGGGGCTCTTTCATTAGTTCACCAGCTCTACTTGACACTTAATGGGCTTAGTTGTTAGTCAGATCTCATAGGTTCAGTGGACCATCAGCTCCTTGACTCTTATCTTCATCCTGTACTCTCCACTCCTCATTTTCCCATTCTCTGGTTCACTATTCCAAAGGGGCTGGGGGCTAGGGAGGCAATAGATTCTGTTTCTCTTCTGGGTGGTGAGAAGGAGGAGGATATGTTGAGAGAAGATGGAGAGAGAGAGAAAAAAAACAGAAGCTAATAGAAATTAAAGTTAAAATTTAAGGATAAAATAATTAACTAAAACAAAAACACATATATAACATAAGAAAAAGAGGAGAATTAGAAAAAAAGAAGAGAATAAAAGAAGAGAGAAAAAAGAAAACACACACACATACACACTCCCACACCAAAAAATAAAACAAGAAAAAAAATAATAATGAAAAATTTAAAAAATTTAAAAATACACACACACACACACACACACACACACACAAAACCACTTGCAAGCTCTCACAAATGGTATCTGAATTATGAAGATAGTAAGGATGAAGTGAACACTGCAGAACTCAGGCAGGCAGTGTTTTTCACACCATCCAAGGCAGCGTTAAATCTTCTGAAAAGGGGCTATCTCTCTTCCTTCAGACCACTGACTTGGCTGAAGCAGAGTAGCTATTTCTTGTCAGCTTTTTTTGTTATTGTTATTGTTGAAAGCAGGCTGCATTAGGGGGCAGGGTTTCTGTGAAGCTTCCCTCTGCTGAGTGGATATGGTGGGTAGCCCCATAATGCCCCAGGTTTAAGCGGGACACTGAGAGCCCATAGAGTCTGTCCTGTGAAATATTCTGTGTCTGTTGTAATGTTAGAGAGGTAGTGGATCCTATAGGGGCCTTCCTGGAGTTCTCCCTGTCTCACAGAGTTTGAGCACCAATTCCCCAAATTGGAGATCTCCCCAAAGCCTAAGGCATGAAGAAAATATAGCTGCTATATTGGGTCTTTAATGCAGGGGTTTCCATCCACTTGGGAGTCCACTTGGGAGATCCAAATCCCATTGTGGTCTGGCCACTCCCCCCTGTAGCAGGCAGAATGATATCCGACCACCCCCAGTGAATCTGCAGCAAGTCTGGCCATGCATGGCAGTCACTCTCGAAACTGCCCTGGGACAAAGTGCACCACTGCATGCTGTTTTCAGTACTGTGGTTGTGCTCTGCCCACATGGGACTCAGTCGCTTCTGCCAACCTGAGCTGATTCCATGGTGCAGTGGGACAATATTGAATCACATCCAGTGGATCTGGGGTCCAAGAGCACGTGTGCCCATGTGTCTGTGTCTGTGAAAGTCACACCCATGCAATTGCCCCAGCACAACAGGAGGGAGGGAGACTTGCCACAGCTCTGGGCACACTCTGCTGGTGCACATTCCTTAGCCCCTTCTGCTTTCACTCCCTGCATCCACTTAGGGATGGATGGGATGATAACGTATCACCTCAGGTGGATCTGGTGCCTACACTCCTGCATGACAATCTTGCACCAGCCCAGAGACTCTGGCTGTGCAACAGGCACTGCTAAGGATGGCAACTCTGTGTGCCACCTCAGATTGATTTACCCAGAGCTTGTAGTCTGTGTCCCTTGGGCAGGGTGGTGATGTGATGCCAAGACTGTATTCCATGTAGGGTCTGGATACCCATGGGTATGTGGGTGAAGTCTTCTCTGAGTCTCCGGGATCCAATCCACCACCTGCAAAATCGCGACTCAGCTGCTGTCCTTTGTGTAGGTCCTCCAGACCCAGATCCCCAATTTCAATGCTAGTCAGATTCCTTCCATTGTCTCCCAATCTAAACTATCACTGTTTCCATCTAGTCAATGTGAGCTCCAAACCATGAATCAAGGCTTCCCTCTACTCTGGGACAGAGGGCGTGTGCTATCTGTCCACCATCTTCTCCGATTCCCATTTTCTTTTACTTTTTGAGACAGGGTCTTGCTAAATTTAACAGACCGCCTCTGCTCTCAAACTTGTGATCTTCCTGCCTGTGCCTTCTGAGTCACTGGGATTAGAGGTGTGCACCAGGCTCAATCTTTCTTAATTTTTAATGTATGTGTTGAAGACACATTTTCCTCTAAACGTTGCTTTAGCTATAATCCACAATTTTAATACTATATTGTCATTATAATTCAGCTTGTAATACACCATAATTTCAATTTGGATTTCTTCTTTGATCTATACATGGGGTTTCCTGCGGTTGTACCACTTTGCCATCCAATCCCATCATATCTCAGAAGCTAAGCAGGGTTGGACCTGATTACTACTTGGATGAGAAACTATCTGGGAGCAGGTGATGTGGGCTTGGGAGAAGGACCCAGAAACCTACTCCCAAAAAACAATCAACTATTGAAAACCCATGAATAGCAGAGAAGCGCTGACAATAGTGTTTCACCTCTTGTGTGTAGGGTTGATGTGAGTCAGACACCAACTCAACAGCACCTAACAACAATACATTGGCTATATAGAAGAGAGTTGCCTAATTTCCAAAAATTCAGAGATTTTCTAGTTATGTTTCTTTTAATATATTCTAATTTAATTCCACTATGTTTGTATGATTTCAATTAATTAAAGTTTGTGGAGATTCATATGTGCTGTTGTTGTTGTTGTTGTTGTTAGGTGCTGTTGAGTCGGTATCCGACTCATAGCGACCCTCATAGGGTTTTCAATGGCAGACTGTTTCGGGATTGCCTTGGGAGTGGATTGCCAGGTCCTTCTTCCATTTTTACGGTGCTGGGAAGTGAACTCAGGACCTCAGAGACTGCAGCGTAGCGCTCTACCCACTGAGCTAAATCCCAGCCCCCACATATGTGCTAGTGTATGCTATATTTCAATAAATGCTCCATGTATTTGAAAATAACATGGATTTTTTTTAACTATTGAGTAGAGGGTCCTCTATACATAAATTAACATAATATGATTACTTTTGTTATTTAAGTTTTATATTGTGGTATGAATATAAAATGTCCTTTCAAGGCTCATGTTTGAAAGTTTGGCCCTTAACTTGTTGATGCTGTTTTGGGAAGTTGTAGAACTTTAGGAGGTGAAATCTTGCTGATAGAAATACATCACTGGAGGTGGGCCTTTTAAGGTGATACCTTATCTCTGAATCTGGCCAAGCTATCTGCTTCCTGGTCTGTTATGATGTGAAGAGCTGTTGCCAAACTGCTAGGAGCTCAGATTATGCCACTACCTGCACCAGATGCCAGACATGGAGTTAAAAAATTTAATACTTGCCCTGCTGGATTTTGGTCTTACTTTGGTCCCATCACTTCTTTCTATGTCTCCATTCTTCTTTTTTGAAATGAGAATGTTTAATCTGTGGTACTATGTTAACAGTATGTAACTTTCTTATTTTACAGTGGCTCACAACGAAGAGTTTGCCTTGAATCTCAGAAGAGACTTAGAACTTTCAACTTTTGAATAATGTTGGAACTGTTAAGACTTTGGGTGTTAGACTAAATTCATTTTCAATTATGAAATGGCCATGAGCTTTTATGGGTGGGGAGCAGAGTGTTATAGTTTGAATATAAAGTAGACCATACAGGCTCATGTTTGAACATTTTTCATAGCTGGTGATACAGGAAGCTCTGGAAATTTGGGAAATGGGAACTAGCTGGTAAAAGTAGTTCACTCTAGGTGAGACTTCTAAGATGATACCCAGCCCCCAATTCTGGCCAAGCTGTCAGCTTCCTGGTCTACCATGATGTGAAAAGCCATTACCACAAGCTCCTGAAGCTATGGACTGAGTTCCTGAGCCATACGTTCTCCACCACTATGGACTGAACCTCCAAAACCATGAGCCAAAATAAACAATTCTTATGTTATTTCTGCCACATATTATGGTCACAGTGAGATGAAAGCTAAGTAACACACTATCTACCTGTGCTTTGTTTCTATTCGTCATTGACTACCTTCCTGGGCTTTTGATTAACAGCCTACAAAGTCCTGAAACACTATGTGAGATTCAGTTTGACTTAAAGAATTTTCAAAATCTATCTTTTTAGCTTCCTACCCCTTGAAGCTTTTAAATATACACTTATATTGAGTCTTCTACCATGATAAGACTTCATCTCTTAAGTCCTCCAAGAAGAAAGAAATTTCACTTATATTCAAAAATTTGCAGGTCATCTTCCCAGCCTCCTCAACTCCCCAGAAGTCATCAAATGTACTGTTGGGAAAACTGGCTAGGTATTTCAGTCATTTAAAGTCCTATCTAAAGGTTCACTGTTTTCTTTTTCCCTCAGTAGAGTTTCTCTTTTCACATAAAGCCATATTTTCAATCCTTATTTTGACTTGGTATATGCCCTGAAAAGGGCTGGGATTTAGCTCAGTTGGTAGAGCGCTGCACTGCAGTCTCTGAAGTCCTGAGTTCAATTCTCAGCACCACAAAAATGGGAGAAAGACTTGGCAATCCACTCCCAAGGCAATCCCGAAACAGTCAGCCATTGAAAAAACCCTGTGAGGGTTGCTATGAGTCGGATACCGACTTGACAACAGCACACAACAACAACAATATGCCCTTAAAGAAAAAAAAATGGCAAGTGATGATCAGTTCACCTAGATATTACTCTCTGGGATTTTTATTTCTGTGCTTTTTGTTGCTTTCTTTCACCTTTGGTTTCTCAAAATTATTTTTATAGTTTTTTTTTCTAGTATTGGCAGTGTGAGTATTGATCCAATGATATCAACTACATCTTTCCTGTCAGTGGAAGTCTATTTGGTTGTATTTTTAACATCTCACTTCATATATTTCTTTGCATCATTATACTTTTCCTTTGCTGCCTTTTCTTTTGCATCCTTGACATGTTCACTGATTTGAATGGCAGATGTAGTACATAAAGATAAAAATAATTTTTAATTTTTTTGTGTGTTTAGCTTTAAATTTCTAACATGCACCTATAAATTAAGAAAACTTAAGGTTAATGAAGCCTGCAGCCATAGCATTGTGGCATCCAATCCCATCAGATCTCAGAAGCTAAGCAGGGTTGGGCCTGGTTAGTACTTGGATGGGAGACCACCTGGGAACACCAGATACTGTAGACTTGGGAAAAGGACTGGCAACCCGCTCTCAAAAATCAATCCACCATTGAAAACCCTATGAATAGCAGAGAAGTACTGACAAAGTGTTTCACCTGTTGTATGTAGGGTCACTATGAGTCGGATACCAACTCAATGACACCTAACAACAACAACAAAGCAAATCAATATTTTCTGAACAACATTAGTAATTATCATTTTTGTCAGTTGCTTCTCACTAAATTTCAACTTACTAATTTCTTACCACTGTTTCTACCATGTAATTTCTTCCTTTTGGTTTGATTTATTCTTTATGATTTATATTTGTAATCACTCGTTGGTAAGAATTGGTAGTTTATAAATAAAGTTTGTTTCATTCAGAAAATTCTTTATATCAACATTTCTGAATGCTCAGTTTGTTTGTAGATTTTTGGGTTGAATATTAATTTCTCCTTGCAATTTGAGAAAAGGGTATTCTATAGTCTTCTATTTCTTTTTCATTTTGCTATCTTAAGATTCCTTTTAGCTCTGTTTTTTTTATATATATACTGAGACAACTTTTGTTAGTCTGCTATGGTTCTCCATATGTAATCATCTTTGCTCTTAATATTTTCTTCCAGGTCATTAGTGTTCTATTAATGTATTCTTGTTTTTTAATCTACTTAATTCTAAATTTATTTTACTTTTTGTATTTGACTCATGTGCCTCATCAATCTGAGAATGCATATTTCTTCAATTATGGAAAATCTACAAGTATATGGATATTACCTCTTCCCCCTTCTCCATTATCTCTTGTATCAGATGTATATTTATTATTTTCATTTACCTTCCATATCTTTTATCTTCTTTTTCATATTTTCAAACTTTATCTCTCCATGACACCTTCTGGGTGACTTCTTCATATATACATATATGCATGCACACATGCACACACACACACACACACACACACAGATTTCTTTTTCAAGTCTCTTCTTTCTTCCACTGTACCTGTTGCAATTTATTAAGTTTTTGTTTTTATTGCTTTTCATTTCAATGTCTGATCTATAAAATGAAGGGCATTGATTAAATATTACAAATGTCCCTTTAGAACTTACATCCAAAAGTTGATTTATATTGGATTTTTTACATGTTTTTCTGAATGGAAAATCAGTCTCTCACATAACTTTCCTCATACCTGTAGGCAATTCTATAACTGTCAGAATCTCAAAAAAATATCAACTCCTGCATTTGAAAGTCTTTATGTAACCACTGTCTTCTCTGAAAGTATAGAGTTCAATTTTCAGATTTTGAGAAGATAGGTTTCAACTGGAAGGAAGAATAAATGATAAGGGAAGGCATTATTGTTTATCAGACAATGCAAAGTTAATATTGCCAATCTTTAGCCCAGAAAATCTATATCTCTAGGTCAGAGAAACCAAAAGAGGGGATGAAGAACTCCAATTCAGGTACTAGATCAACTTAAATGCTATTGTATCTCTAGCACTTGGTCTCAATTGGCTTTTCTTTAACACTCTATACTTGCATTCATGTTGCCTGGCCCCAGGGACACAGATCAGTCCACTGTCCCCACTGAAAGGAAATGAAAAATTGGCTGATGCTAAACAGACCTCCTTCAGCAACTATAGCCATCTAACCATTGTATCCTGCAGAGTGATTAATGATTTTTCTTTTCCTTTACATTTAAGAGCAATGTGTTTCAGAAAGGAACAGAGACAGAATGAAGAACGGGGGTGAGGAAGACAGTGGACAGAGATATAAAAGTGGAACAGAACAAATTATTCTCAGTAGAAAATACAAAATCAGACTGAACTAAAATTTTCTATGCATTGGGGATTCCGTGTCTATCATAAGAATGCTGTGATATTTAGTTCTACCTTATCTAAATCTATTGAATCATACTGCTGAAAAAAAATCAGAAAGAAAAGTATGAAAAGTCTCTGCAACTCCCTGTAATATTTTAAGTCATCTATCTTTGACTTCAAAAAAGAAACGAAACTTCATGAAAACACTTTTCAACTGTACATCAATGGTTATAATTTAGGAATTTAAATACATTCGGAGGGGTAAGGCATTGAAAGGAATGATGTCTGGCACATTGATAAACTTTCTCCCTCTCTGCTTCTTGTAGGACTCCTATTTCTTATTAATGACTTTTTGTATGAGGGATATGAAGTTGCAATATCTGTCATCCCATTTATAGACATAGTTGCTTTTCCAGAGCTGACCATTTAGGCCAGTGTCTGTTTTCTCCTTCACTTCCTTAAGTGTATTAAATGGGGCTCTCCAAAATACAAAGAAAAATCATTTCTGCCAAAGGCTTACACATTATGTAGGCTGATGCTTTTCATCAACATAAGCCTAGGTTAAAGGTACAAAGTCTATTTCCCTCCCTCATTTTCAGGATCTACTCTGGGCCTGCAGGCACTGGATTCTCAACAATTTCCCATTAGGTTGTAGATCTCTTGATGTATCCTATTCACTAGGATCTTCAGGCTATGTCTGAGATGACTTCTAACAAGCATTTTGCAGAGGAACTTGGTAGAAAGATAAGGGGAATGCACATAGAAGTATTGTGCACAAATAAGGTTTCAAATAGCCAGCAGTCAAGAATCAAAGCTCATGCACATAAGGGAAAGCAAGTTTACTTGGCTGGAAAAGAAAGTAATTGTAGGTTAAAGATCAATTATAAATAAGAACAGCAATACTAAGAGATGTTGGTAGATAGCCTTAAAGATCAGAATGAAGCATTTATATTTGATTTTTAATAAAATAACAGAAAACCATGTAGATTTCTGGGAGCCTATCAGTAGATCAAAGGGAGCACATGTTTACCAGCCTGACCATGGGAGCAGAATTTGATCAAAATGTTTGAGAAGGAAGATTCTTTCTGTGGTATAAAAGACAGCCAGAAAGGATAAGAAGTTGGGGAACAATTTTAATTTTGTAATATTCTAGGTGTCACATGAATAAAGAAGGTCCAAACTAGAATGTGGATGAGAAAGTGGTAGGAAATGATGCTTCTGAAAGGTTTTTCAGGTGGAAAACTGGAAGGACTCAGAGATATACCATTCATGAAGGTATTAGAGGAAGAAATCTGGAAGACTTGTGTGCTTCAAAAGAGTAGGGTGGTGGCATGCCATTGACCTGGAGGGAAAGTTGGGAAGGAGTGCAGGTCCTGTCTAGGCTTCAGTATGAGTCTCCTTGCCACCTCCTTATTAATGTAGGTTTTATGACACAGGTGTAATAATTAATCCAAATAGCTAGCAGATGTGGCTATCCATCTTGGCCACACTGGCCTCCAAGCAGTCTCCCAATCAGCAAATTCTCCAGTAAGGCCAAAGAAAATTAAAGAAAATAAATTCTGTTGAGCTATTTATGGAGGCCACCTGGATAGAAATTTGACAGCTAAGAACTTGCCTGAATGCCAGGCAACTAAGGAAAGGTCAGAGCCTCTGCACCTATAGGGCTTGGAAAGCCAAGGCACAGAAATGGAGGAGAAGTATTCAGGCACATTGTATCTCAAGAAGATTAAAAGTGAAATGTTACTGTTCAGGGAGAAACATTGCTGAAGTTCTCCCGGTATTCTCTAGAGAAATCTACTTTGGTCTCTTGACAAGAGTCCCACCACTATTCACTCTGACTATATCAACCAATCAATCAATTAAAATTTTTATTAATATATCAGACACTCCCTCTTCATTGCTATGCCACTTATTGATTCCCACTCTTAAATCATCTCCTCCCAACGTAGTCTCTAACTAGTCTCCCTGTCTACTTTCTCTTCCCTCTCTTTCCAAATAATCATTCAATATTGCAATTTTGATCTCATTATTTGCTTGTTTGAAACTTTTAGCACTTTCCCCATAGTCTACTGAAAAAAAGTAAGATTTTTCCTTGTTATTAAAGTTACTAAGTTATATTCAATTTATCTTTATAGTCTCATTGTACACTATCCATATTTCTGCTTCAAATTAATTATTACCTATCTTTCGAAATAACACCACCCCTGCTTTGCTATTTATACACTGACTAAAGACTAGAAACCCCTTCACCTGTTTAAAACCACATTCCACACATTAAGGACTGATATGCAGCCTCCTTCTATTTATTTTGTGATTCAACAAGTATTTCTTACATTAAAACTATTTGTCAGATGCTGTTGTAGGAGACGAGAATGCGGTGGCAGAAAATAGATAAGGTCACTGCTGTCATGGAGTTTCCACTCCAAATGGGAGAAATGATAAAAACAAGTCAAATAAAATTAGCAGAATAAATTACAATAA
>VMDO01014970.1:0-25000 GCA_007922755.1 Pedetes capensis | reverse complement strand
CAACTATGGTTCATACGCAAAATCTAGCCAATATATACCCTGTTCATGTACAACCTCCAGACTAAGAATAGTTTTTGCATTTTTTAAAAGAATTTAAATATATATTATATATTACATATAGATACATACAACTTGTATACATGGCATGCAAGATTAGACTATTTACTTCCTTATCATTTACAAAAAGTTTATGTATACTCAATACAGAAAAATTGTAGAACACTATTAAACAACTGGATCTCATAACATTTAGAGAACATACCACCCAAAACTAGCTAAATATACATTTTAAAAAAATAGCACATGGAATACAAACTAAAGATAAATCATATTCTATGTCATTAAATACATCTTAACAAATTTTAAAAAATTCAACTCAGAAAATGTATGTTCTCTGACTGTAATGGAAATAAACTAGATGTGAATAACAAAACAGTAACAGAAAATTCTCCAACCACTTAAAATCAAATGACAAACTTCTAAATAACCCTTGGAGCAAAGAGGAAGGCTCAAAGGAAGCTTGAAAATGAACAAAACTGAAAAAAGTTAATGTACATTGTGTGAAATTTTGTTGGATAGCGCTAAAGCAGTGTTTTGACGGGAAAGTATAGCACGAAAAGTTTGTATTAGAAAGAAGTCAGGCATGGTGGTACATGCCTCTTATCCCAGCAGCTTGGGAGGCAGAAGCAAGAGGATCACAAATTCAAGGCCAGAGGCAGCCTGTGTAACTTAGTGAGACCCTATATCAAAAATAAATAAATAAATAAAATGGGGGCTGGAGGTGCAGGACAGTGCTACAGTACTTGCAAAGTATGTTTGAGCCCTTGGGTTCAAAGAAAACAAAAAGAGGAGACTTCATATCCATTAAAAAAATTCCTGCCTTAAGAAACAACAAAAAGAAGAGTAAACTCAATTCAAGTAAAATATGTTATTATAAAGAGATGGATTCATAGATCAGTGGAAGAGAACATACCCATATAAATATGGCTACTTTATTTTTAACAAATGTATGATGATAAACCAATGGAGAAAGGACAAACTTTTTGACAAATGGTTTAGGTGAGCTTTTACTGCCACTGCTACCATGTGATTATTTGGGAACTGAAAGTGAGAGAATGGAAAAAAAGGAAAAGGTAAAAAGTGGAAGGATTCTTATATTCCCCCTCTGCATTTTTATTTGCCTTTCCCCATCTATTCATCCAGAAATCCAGGGCTTTTACTAGAATTCCTTCTGTCTGCACTCAGCTGCCCACTGCTGGGCTCATAGTACATTGAGCTTGGTCTGGGGAACATTGGAGGTAAAACCCTAAGACCAAAACTTGTTCCTGCAATACCCCAAATTCTAGTCTTCTTCCCAAATATGCTCATTGTCATTTACCTTTTAAAGTTCCAAAGTTGTTACTTTATGCATGTGGATATATTGTACATTTGGAGGAAGGGAAAAATATGTCCCTGCAAAGAACTGAGCTGTCTGAACATGAAGTCTCCATTCTGCTTAGCAACTTAGACGGTATGTTCCTTTTCCCAATGAATATTTTTTTAAGTCTTGAATTATCCTAAAAGTCTCCAAGGTTTGGCCTGACCTGTCTTTTTACATGGATTACTGTGCCTTGGCAATGTGTTCCTGTTCAGCAAACTCTGCCCTCTGAAATATGTTTCCTGCCAAAACCAATGCAAACCATCTTTTCTACTTTTGTCTTACCTCTAGGCATCTGCTATTATTTACTACTTAATTATCTAACTATTTGCCTATGTCAAAATGCCCTTAGAATTAGTGTATCTGACACTGATCTGTAAGTACAATAGCTAGGCTCTATAGGCTTTAAGCTATATTATTTGACTGGGTATTGGTAAAATAAAATAGAATAGCCCACATTGTCTTCAATATCCAGAGTGGAACTGGGAAAGTGAGACTCATAAGGAGAATAGGGAAATCTGCCAAAATTGCAGGTTGGCAGAACACCCAAAACAAAGCAGTCTAATTGGCTTTGCAAATTCCAAGACATCTATGAAGAAATTCTCTAAATATGTTTGAAGAAAGAAAAAAAGCAGGATAGTTATGATGATGTTCACAAATAAAAACAAAGTACTAGGCAGCTCGCTCAATGGCATCTGGACCTTGGTATTTATTGAGGAACATTTTTACAAAATTCTCACTCTCTAGTTATTTTCTGAAATGATCAACCTCTCAGTGAGCCCTCCTCTCTCCAATGATCCTGGCCAAGACCACAGCCCCATCCCTGTACCATAAAATAATGATCATAGAAGAGACACATGGCCCTGTTATCAAAGAGTTGTATTTGTAATTAAGAAACAGAATGGAAAAGAAGAAACTCTAAGTAACATATCAATAAAGGGGATGGGTAACTTTTAACTCAAAATGATAAATTTTATTGTATAGTATTGCTTAAGGATTTATGAGACCAATTCATGTTTTTATCATAATATATTACCTTACATTTTGAAAGGCATATTTATTTACCTTATTTAGTTTTCATTTGACATGTACTTGTTTACCAAGAACTGTGCTGATCAACCTGCTAAACTGATTTCCCTTAAGTGCTGCATAGGCTAATCTGCTTTTATGATCATATTAAAAATGTGCCTATTAGGATAAAACTTCACACTGAGTATCCAAGAAGCACAGAACCTCCCCAATAGCTTCCACTTCTGCTGAAAGAGTGCACAAGACTATTGAAGGAGAAAAAAAAAATCAATGCTGTTATACTAAAACCATCAGCAACATTGGAGCCATAGAGAATAATGACAGAGGGTGAAGTAGGAGGAAAGCAGTATCACCTTGGATCATTTAAAGAGGAGGAAATTTATTGAGAAAGAATCAGTCACACTTTCTTTCTGTTATTTTTCACTTGGAGAGACTAAAAATCAGCTTGTCTTTTTCCTTGGCTTCTACCCCCAAGCCTACCACACTTGGGCTTCTTCTCCCCTTCTACTTGGTTACCACTAGGTTATCCATGGTCAACTTCCCCAAGTTTTATCAACATCTCCCATCCATTATTATCTCATAGCATTTATTCATGTTTTTGACTGTAAGCTGAAAAGAATTTCTTTACCACTATTATACTGGGATTTCAGGAGCATAGAAGAATATGGGAAAATTTTGATAAACAGATGTTAACTCCCAACATTGTAAAGTTGATTTTATCATGTGTTACCAATAAAAGCTCGATTGAAAAATATACATGCTAATATACATAGAAATATACATAGAAATCTCTTGATTTCTATGAAAATTATAATGAAACTGTAGAACGCATATAACAAAAAATTGTTGCTAACTTGTCCAGAGATGAACTAGGTATTGCTCATCTATCTGCTTACTCTCCACCGTGTCTGTCAGTTTGCTGTACTTGGAGGCTTGTGTGTTGTTGTGATGCTAAAAGCTATGCCACCAGTATTACAGATACCATCAAGGTCACCCATGGTGGACAGGTTTCAGCTGAGCTTGCAGACTAAGACAGACTGGGAAGAAGGCCAGGGCTAACCCACTTCTGAAACAATTAGCCATTGAATAGCAGAGAAACACTGTCAGATATAGAGCCGGCTTGAGGTTGTCCAAGATTTTGCTTTACTTGGTTCTACAATCAATACTCATGGAAGCAGAAGTCAAGAAATCAAGATGCATTGCATGGGGAAAAACTGCTGCAAAAGACCTCTTTAAAGTACTGAAAAGTAGAGATGTCACATTGAAGATGAAGGGGCACCTGACTTACATCATGGTATTTCCAGTCACATCATATGATTGTGAAAGCTGGACATTAAACAAGGGAGACAGGAGAAGAATTGATGCTTTTGAATTACAGTGCTGGAGATGAATATTGAATGTACCAGGGACTGCCAAAAGAACCAATAGATCCATCCTAGAAGAAGTGCAATCAGAATACTCCGTGGAAGGAAGGATGGCTAGATTGCATTTTATATATTTTGGACATGTTGTCAGGAGGGACCAGCTCCTGGAGAAGGACATCATGTTTGGGAGAGTGGTGGGTCAATGAAGAAAAAAGGAAGACCTTTAACTAGATGGATTGACACAGTGACTGCAACAATGGCCTTAAACATAAAAAAAGACCGTGTGTATGGCATAGAGTTGGGGAGTGCTTTGCTCTGCTATACATATAGTTGCTATGAGTCAGACCTGACTCTATGGCACCTAACAACCACAACAACATTTCCATACTTGGCAGATGGTGCAAATAATAAAAAATATGCCAAATTCTATTTAGTCTGTATACTTCTTGAGAAAATGAAAGGGTTTTACCTACTGTCCTGAACCCCATTGTGCACAGCATTACCAAAAAAGGAAATGATTTGCTTACCTGTAATATTTAGACTTTGATAATGAATATTTTTGGTCATTTTTCAGTTTCCAGGAAGTATACAGAAGTAGTTAATGAGGTTTTTGACTTTATAGAAAAAGATGAAGACAGCCTTCTTAGATATGTGCCTACAAGAAGGCTATCACTGATACCAGCAATGGAAAAGATTTTAAGATGTTGGGCTTAACAAAATCATATTTCAAAGTGTGGAATAAGAATATTTTTCTCTAATTTAGAAATATACTAAAGATAAAAATGGAGAAAGTAATCACAAAAAACAAATTTATATGCTGTTTTAAAATTTTATATACACACCCTGATGATCCTTGAAAAGGCCATTGTTCCTGTTGTTGTTAGGTGCCATTGAGACAGGTGTGAGTCATAGTGACCCTCATAGGGTTTGCAATGGCTGATTGTTTCGAGATTGCTTTAGGAGTGGATTGCCAGGTCCTTCTCCCAAGAAAGGCTGTAAGGATCCTCACAAAGGTGAACTAATTACATCTGAGTTATGTATGTTGTGGCAAAAACTGAAACAAAAAGTTTTTTTCTTTTTAATGGAACTGCTTTAAGAGGAAAGAAGGGAGAAAAGAACGAAAGAAGAATGAAGAAAACAATGAAGGAAGAAGGAAAGAAAGGAAGGAAGGAAGGGAGAAAGGGAGGAAGGGAGAAAGGAAGGTAGGAAGAAAGGGAGGAAGGGAGGGAGGGAGGGAGGAAGGAAGGAAGGAAGGAAAAGAAAGATAACCAGAAAAGGATAACCAAGTTAAATTAGAATCAAATAAGATATTCTCAAATTATGTGCTAAATCTGTAGCATGTTTTGAATCCAACTTGAATTTCAACAGTTTAAATAAACTTCTATAATTTAAAATTATCTTCCTGAGAAACAGAGGTTTAACTTATGGCATCCAGTGTGTTTCAGAGTGCTTAAAAATGATGGGCCTTTCAGATGTAAATGTTGCATTAGTTTTCTATTCCTTCCTAACATATTACCACAAACTTAGCAGTTTAAAATAATGTTCAAATTTTTGCCTTAGGGTTCTGTGGATCAGAAGATTGAGCCTAGTGTTGCTGGATCCCTTGCTCAGGATCTAAAGTCTGAAATCAAGGTACAAGCTCATTATCCTTCTCTAATCCTCTACAAAGAATTCTCCATACTTACTTGCTCCACTCCACCAGGTAACTATACAAGAACAACAATATGTTACTCTTCTGGAATATAGAATAATTCAGAATACTGACTTAGTAGTTCTAGTACCAAGCCTGTTCTTAGTTGATTACACCAAAGCTAGGCCAATGGCACAGACACTTAAAACTTCATCAAAACTCAGAGCAAGCAACTGGAAAATTATATTTTGCAGTTGCAAACATCTACTCAAGAATGAACATCTGGGTGAACATTCAATCATCCAGATGTTTTCAAATGGCTAGACATTTGGTGGGCTGGGATTTAGCTCAGTGGGTAGAGTGCTGCGCTGCAGTCTCTGAGGCCCCAAGTTCAATTCCCAGCACCGCAAAAATGGGAGAAGGGCCTGGCAATCCACTCCCAAGGCAATCCCGAAGCAGTCAGCCATTGAAAACCCTATGAGGGTCACTATGAGTTGGATACCGACTTGGCGGCACCTAACAACAACAACAATAAGACATTTGGTAACATGATTACCAAATGTAATTAACTAAAGGCTTTGCAAGCATCCAGACATCCTAACCATCAAATGTAGTCTTTAAGTCATCTATGGATGAGTTATCCCCTTCCTTTTTTCTATCTGTAATATTTGGCCACTTTGATAAGATGTTTAAATATGATGTGTTTAATCAAGTACATTCATAACCTCAGATAAGAGACATATTCATTTTCCATCTGAACGTTCACATAACCAAGATAATGCCATCATGAGATAGATTTGAATAATCCTAAAATTTAATTTTTAATTAATTAACAGTGGCCTACACACTGAATGAATTTTTTTCTATTTTTAGGTTTCGAATAGTATCCATTTTTTGCCTTACAAATAATTCTATATCATCATCTAAAAATTAGATCTTGTCTCTTATACTTTTGGTAGTACTGGACCACCAGAGAAAAGAGGAAAGGTAATGTATCAAACCATATCCTTCATTGTCCTCTGCCTAAATCCTGCCTATCTCAGGAGGGTATCAACTGACAACTCTCTTATTAAACCCTTTAGGCAGTTTCTTGGTTTGTGACATCAATTCTTTCATTGATTGCTAAGTGCCAATGAACCTAACACTATAAAAGACAATGGCATGGTCCCAAAGAAGCAGCATAATTTAATGTTTTATAATTGTTTATATTTCTTAAGTCAATATTTATAATAGCACAGCAAGATTGTTATTGTAATGCCCATTTTATAGATTAATACACTGTAGCTCAAAGAGGTTAAGTAATGTGCCAAAAAAGTGACTTCTCAATATAGACCTTACTCCAAAGCCGATGTTTTTCCAATAGATTAAGTTTTCTACTATTTTGTTCAGTAAAAACTCCTGGTCTTGAAATGTTAATTAGATGCCTGCCACAGTCCATGGCTGCAGCCTAAGATTCCAGGGTTTCCCGAAGGCGGGTGAGGAGTCGGCGGCGGTGGGTAACAGAAACACAACAGCTCAGAGGCTATGTGGATCTGTTCCATTTATTGTTCGGATAGCTCAGTTTTTTATACAGTCTTTTTTAGGCTTAGGTCATGCAAGTAGTAAGAATACATGCAGTTTTACACACACCTAATAGTCATAATAGCCCATGGTTCAAAGCAGAAACTTTTCTGTGTTAAGATAACAAGCACCTGGAAGATCTGTCTCTTCCCAGGCTTTTCATAAATGATAAGCTATAATAGGGTATTTTGGACTCTATCCTTATTTATCATTTTAACCCCTTATATGTTTCTATGTAAGGCCGTAGAGGGTCAGGCTGACCAGAATAGCAGACTTTACTCTTTTTCTGTAACTGGGAACTAAGGCCTGTAGATAAGCACCTCCCTGTGTTAAAATCGTCAAGGAGGCTTTTGTACTGTGGAAACAGGCCTGGGTATTCGTTTGATTGTTTTATACTCTTTCTGTAAACCTTAGTTATCATAAATTGGGCCACTTTCATCCAATTAGGAGCTAACAACTCAGCCTGTTGCAGGTGAAGCATAAATCACTTAATGTTTGAGTTCCAGGGTGGAAGTTGCTGGTCAGCTTTAACTAAAATATTGTCCACCTAACCTTTACAATTGGAGGTCATTACTTCTAACTCATTAATAAATTCCCTCAGTCATGTCATTCTTTCAGCATTTGTTTCATTAGAGTTTAATAAAATATTAGTTATGAGTATTAGTCCTAAACATAAAGTAATCATAATAATTAGAAGCAGTAATCCTATTCCTAGAAAGCAAAAAGCACATATTCCTTTTCTTCATCCCCATCCATTTCTTGGAAGATGAGTTCCTTGAACCCCTCTTCCCCATATCCGGACCTTGTCAGACAATATGGTTAGAAATGGCTGTGGCAGATGCCTATGAAAGTATCTTTCTTGCTAAAATATTTAGTAGAAATTAGTTTAATTTTTTCCTTAACAGTATTTCACAAGCTTATTTGGCTACAAAAGTTTTTGCCAGAATACTTTATTCCTTTAGTTCTGACATTCTATAGAACAGTTTGGAAATGGCATACTAGCTATTACAGACTTGCTCTCAATTAGGTACATATAGACACCACCATCAGCAAATCCTATTTCATTTCCTTTTATAAATGTTTCTAACCTCCTTTGCCATTAGTTAAGATTAGGTTTGTTTTTGTTGTTAGGTGTCATCAAGTTGAATCTGACTCATAGCAATGGTAAGTACAGCCGAAGGAAACACCAACCAACACTGTGCTATGCACTTGGTCCTTTTATGTTTCAGCCCATTGTTGCAGTTACTATGTTTCTTCTCATTTTGAGTCATGCCACATCAGTAAAAGGAGGACCAGGGGCTTTTACTCCATTCCCATGATTAAAATCAACCCTGAGGAGACAACTCTTTGCCAGTCATTTCTTGAATGCCTTCCAGCCTGAGGGGCTCATTTTCTAGCATTATATTTGACAGTGTTTCTCTGCTATTCATTTATAGGGTTTTCAATGGCTAGTTGTTTTGGGAGTGGGCTACCAGGTCCTTCTCCCTAGTCTGTCTTAGTTTGAAAGCTCAGCTAAAACCTGTCCACCATGAGTGGTGCTGCTGGTATCTGTAGCACTGGTGGCATAGCTTCCAGCATCACAGCAACACACAAGCCCCCACAGCATGAAAGCTGACAGACATGTGGAGGAAGATTAGGTGTTCTCATATTATGTACTTGATGGTTTCTTTATGGCTACCACAATCACCAGCTCAGTGTTCCTATCTTAAAAACTAAACAGATATTTCAGTCTTGGTGTGTTAGGCTATAAAAAATAGATTATAGGACAAGAAAAGTCAGAGACTGCAGCAAAAAGGAATATGGCCCTGGGGCAAGACTTTCCATTTTAATGTTTACCTGTTTGACTGTAGAAAAGTTTTTTCTACTTTCTAAGACTCCATTTGCTCATCTGTAAAGTGAGGATTATAATGTACCTACTTACAGAGCAGTTGGAAAGATTCAATGAAAACAAAATGTTTGATAAGTCTGTACTACAAGTACTATTTGTACATGGGATCTGTATTTGGAGAATATTTCAACATACCACCACAAAAAGAAAACTTGGGTCTGCTGGTAGAAAACTTGGGTAGGAAACTTTCTTGCCATTTATTGGAGACAGTGATTCACACTTTCCTTCAAGAAAGCAAAAGGAATCAAGAGACTTTCCTAAATGCAGGCAATCAATTTACCCAAAGACCCAGACCAGCTGAAACAAATTGAGGGCATCCCACTGCAAGATTGTAAGCAAATTGCAATCCCTACACAGACCATAGGAATTTCCAAAAAATTGTGGAAAAGTACAGACATAAAAGAATCTCATTTGACACTCAGGTCCTTGGCTTGTGACAATAACAAAAATGTTCCCAGGGATAGAAGAGATCATTTCCATTGTTCGACTCAGCATTCCTCTCAGGACTTAATGACAGAAGACACTGCAGTTGTAATTATTTTCCTCTGGGTCCCACCCCAGCCGCCCTCCAGCAGGCTCTCTGCAGGCCTGCCCAATCCCTGTAGAAGGGAAAAGGCACAAAGGGGGATGTTTGTGGCCAGACTGTCTCCAATTAGTCAAAATGAGAACAATGATGGGCTTTTCCTCTTGCCAACTTGGATTTAAAAAAAGTCCTGCATTGTTGGGTGAGATGGGAGGGGGAAAGAATGTTGGCTAATGGGTCAAATTCCAAATAGGAATCTCAGTGATGTATAATGACTGTGACCCTTTCCACCCAAGCAGTCAGAGCCCCAGAAATACAGAAGGCATACGAGGCAGCAGTCCTAGAAAAGGTGATGTGGCTGTTACACCACTGCTTCTCAAGACCTGTGGTGGAGAAGTATCACCTGTATGTTTAGTTCCAAAGTCAAGTCTCATCCCTAAGCGCCTGAACCACTAGATTTGGAATAGACTCCAAGAGTCTGAAATTTTACCGATAACTTCTCCTCATCCAGAGTAATTCTGTTCCAGATGATCTGCACACTGAAGTTTGAGACTAATACATCGCCCTGAATAGCTGGTGGGAATGGCTTCTAAGCAGGCTGAGGCTCACCTTCAGGTGAAGTTGATCTTTACATCTCATTCCTGATCAACAAAATCTAAGATACTAGTGATTTCCAGCACCAAGACTAAAGAATAATGAACAATTAAAAGGCAAATATCAATCTCAAATTCTAGCTCCTATATCTAAGGGCTGGAAAATCACAGTTCTCTAAGAATCCTGTTCCTCTTAATACCTGTGAGAAAAATAAGTTTTCTGTGTTGAGTAAATGGGTCAATGTATGCAAATGGACCCGAAAATTGTTAAATCATCAATAAGTATTTGTTGTGGTAGTTAATATGACTCAGAACAAAACACATCTTAAGAGTGAGATCCTGAAAAGTTCTGAGGCATGGAAACAACTTTAAAATGGACATGATGGAGATTTTAGAGCCACAGATAGATAAGTGAAGGATGGGGTATCTAGGGCTCCAAATCTCAGTATACATAAATATACATATTAGAAGTATGTGTGTGTCATATGTATATGCATATGTATATAGTATATATGACTAATTTCCCATTCCCTGTTGTAAAACCAGTAGTCAAAGGCCTCAGACCCTTCAATGACCTCAATTTACTTGTATTTTCTCCTTAAACTTCAGTAATTAAAATCTAATGAAAAAAATCCTGTGACAACCGAAGCTCTTTGTTTTAATCAACTCATCCCCTCACCAGCTGTGGAGAATTTTCTAAGCCAGCTCTAAATCTTTTCTAAATGTGAACTGTTAAATCGTTAGGGAAAGAAATGTCCCTTCTCTTGGGCCTGGCTCATTCCAGAATGCTGTCATTTCCTAGAAAAGGACCTCAGTGCCCTACTCTAGTACTAAGAGGTCACTGGACCTCTTTCTCTGTACCTAGATTCTTAAGCAAACTCAGGTATCCTTTAACTAGCACTTATGTGAAAGAAGAAAATAAAAATGGATAAAAACTTGGGCAGAGAGGGAAATTTGGTAAAGGAAGAGGAACTGAGAAAGAAGAGTCCCCAAGAAACTCCAGCCAAATACATTTAATAATTTTCACATCTGGTGGGGAAATAGCCAGGAAAGAACCCCTACGTAGGTGATGGATCCTGAGGGAATGTCAAGCTGATGAAGCTATCATTCACACACTACAGCTTTGGCCCCCCTCACCCGGCCACTACTTCCACAAGCTGTTCCTTAGATCAGCAAAGGCCCTATTCTCTCCAAATGTACCTTTAAACATCTAGATCATTGGCAGCCCCAGTCCCTTATCCTTCAGGAGAGCAGAGGGCTTAAGTCAAAAGCCTGCTCAGGGACAGCCACAACTAATAAGCAGAAAGTCGGAGGAAATGGATACTTAACCTTCACTGTACCCAGTATATCACACCTCCCTCATGGCCCAAAGGAGGTTCCCAAAGAGAGAGTGAGGCAGGCCAAGCACTCACCTCCAAGCCCAAGTGCTGGGGATTCTGGTTGCTACTGACAATTCAATGCATAGACACAGCAAGGAAAGCTGATGGGCTGTGAAAAGAAGTCCAAGGCAGCTGTCACTCTTATTAATTCTGTGCCGTGAGGCAATTTGCTTTATCTTTTCTTAAACCAGTTTCTGTATTTATCAAGTCAAATGGGTGCTATTTTCCCCCATTCCAACAACACAAAGGTGCTGAGGAAATCAAAGTTAAAATTCAGTATGGACAAGCATCTGGAAGTCAACTCATGACGTGTACTCTTTCTCCTTCCTACAAAGAGCCCAAGAAGACTCAGAATAAGATAAAGTGCTAATGACACCATTTAAAAGTAGACCTATTGACTATCTCTCCCCACTTTTCTTTATCAATATCCTAGGTCAGCATCAGCTCCTGCTGAACACTTGAAACAGCCAAATCGCTGATTTCTTGACTTCTGCTATTGGCTCCCACTGATGCATTTTCTATGGAGAATGCATATGCATTGTAAACAATTTACTGTGAAATATATTATGCATACAAAAGATAGTATAAAATGTACATGTAGATTTTTAGTAATAACAATAAAATAGATGTCCAGCTAAATAGTTATCATTACCTTTACAGCCTCCTGTGGGGCTCTTCTTGATTGAATGTATTCCTCTCCTTTTTCCAGATATCTAACCATTGTGATATATTTGTTATTATTTCCATGTTTTTCCTTATATTGTTACCACAAAGGTATGTATCCTCAAATAACAAATCAGTTTTACCTTTGTCTTAACTGCATTTGACAGAATCATCCTAAGTATTCTTTTGTTACTTGCTGTTTATTATTTAGTGTTTTATTTCTGAGATTCATCCATACTAACACATATGTAATCCCTTAAAATTCACAGGTGTAAAATGTTCCATTGTATAGATAAACAAAATTTGTCATCCATTCATCTCCTGAGGGATATATGGGTTATTTATCATATTTTACTATGAAAAATAGTAACATTATGATTTTCTTTATGTATTCTCTGATACACGTTGCAATTTCTCAGGGGCAATCCCTAGAAATGGAATTCTTGGTCATGGAGTACACTTACATCTTCAGCTTTATCAGATAATGCAAAAGTGCCCTCTCCTAGAGATTATATATGAATTTATGATTTTACCAATAGCATATGAGTTCCTGTTACTTCATATCTAAACCAACAACTAGAATTATCAGATTTTATAGTTCTAGCCAATATATTAATTTGCATTTTCTGATTATTAATGAAATTAGATATCTTCCAACACAATTTATTGGCATTCATGTATCATTATTTTTAATCATATGCTCTTTTGTTTATTTTATGTTGGGTATTTATTTATTTTCTTGTTTATATATTCTGAAAGCTAACTTTTTTTAAATACATGTGCTACATAATACATTTGTCAGTTTTGTGGCTTACCTTTTCACTTTATGACTTCACTTAATGAAAAATAATCCTAAATTTTGCTATAAAATTTCTCAGATATCAAATATTTTCTTTTGTGGTATCTTGGGTCTTCTACAATAAATATTTCCATATCTTAAGTGCAGAAAGAATTCTATTCTTTGGATTGTAAATATTTAAAATTTTTTCCTTCAGATTTTCTCTCTTTCCATCTGAATATTTTAAAAATATGTTTGATTGCAAAGTATATTAGATACAAAAAAGTGCTCAGAATAATTACCACAAAGTGATCATGTGAGTAACCACCACTCAGATCAAGAAATAGCAGCTAGCCAGAACTAGCATCCCCTCCCTCCACTTGCCACATCCTGTCCCAAATTCTACAACCTGCCTCCACCAAGAATAACTATTTTGACTTTTAACCTAGTATTTTTGCTTTGCTTGTTTTCAAACTTCAGATAAATTAAAAGCTACTTAAACCTCTTTGTCTGGAGTCTTTTGTTTGAAATTATGTTTTTAGGTTCATGTTGTTGCACTTAACAGTGGGTTGTTCATTTTCATCAAACTATGAAGTATACGTGATTGCAAACATCAGGCTTTCATTCTTTTTCATATCTGAATACTGTTCCATTGTTTATATACGCCATGCTTTTTTTATCCATTCATCTGTTGATGGAAACTTAGGTTGTTTCTATTCCTTAGCTATGTGGACATTGCCACAATGAACATGGAGTACAGACGTCTCTTCAACATACCAATTTCATTTCCTTTGGATGTATACCCACTAGTGGATTGCTGGATCATATGGTAGTTTTACTTTTAATTTTTTGAGGAAGCTTCATACTGTTTTCCATAATGGCTATACTAATTTATATCCTGATAAACAGTGTGTCCATATCCTTGCCAGCACTCATTATCTTTAATATTTTTGTGTTAGCCATTGTGACTGGAGTTAGGTGATATATCATTGCAGTTTTGATTTGCATTTCCCCAATAATTAGTGATGTTGAACATTTTTAATCTAATTGTTGTCCATTTGTATGTTTTGTTTTGAGAATGCTATTTAGATCTATTTGCCCACTGTTCAATCAGGTTGTTACATTCCTGTTGAGTTTTTTGAATTTCTTATATATTCTAGATATCAAATCTTTGTCAAATTCATAAATTGCAAATATTTTTCCCATTCTATAGGCCATTTCCACACTTTTTTGAGTGTTTTCTTTACTGCACAGAAGCTTTTTAGTTTTATGCAATCTAATTTGCATATTTTTACTTTCTTCATGCCTTGATATCTTGTCCAAAAATTTTTTGTCCATTTAAATATTTTTAAGCATTTCATCTGCATCTTCTGCAAGTAGTTTATTAGCATAAAGTCTTACATTTAAGTATGTAATCAATTTTAGGTTGATCCTTGCAACTGGTGAGAGAGAGGGATCTCTCTTTATTCTTCTTTATGTGGATATTCAATTTTCCCAACACCATTTATTGAAAAGATTGTCCTTTCTCCAATATATGTTCTTAGTACCTTTGTTGAAAATCAGTCAGCTGCTGTTGTGTGGGTTTAACTCTAGGCTCTCTGTTCTGTTTTCTGAGTCTGTTTGTATGCCAATACTATGCTGTTTTGATTACTATAACTTTGTACTATGTTTTGAAGTCATGTAGCATAAATCCTTCTGGTTTGTTCTTTTTTCTCAAAATAGTTTTGGCTATTTATTTTTTGCTCTTTTTCATTGTAGTTTTTTTCTTTTTCTATTTCTTTTGTAATTTCATACCAATTTTAGAATTGCTTTTTCTAGTTCCATTAAGAATGCTATTGGTATTTTGATAGGTATTACATCAAGTCTTCAAACCACTGTTAGTACTATGAACATTTTAACAATATTGATTCTTCTCATCCATGAATATGAGAAATCTTTCCATTTTTTGTAACCACTTCAATTTCTTTCATCAATGTTCTTGATTAAATATATTGCTAGGTATTTTATTTTTGTAGCTATTATAAATGATATTGCTTTCTTGATTTCTACTTCAGATAAATTGCTATTGATGAATAGCAACATTACTGATTTTTGCATGTTGATTTTATATCCTGCAATTTCCTGAATTAATTTATTAGTTTTAATAATTTTGTTGGAATAATTTTAGGGGGTTTTAATGTAAGAGCATGTCATCTTTAGTGATAATTTGACTTCTTTTCCAATTTGGATGCCTTTTTTTTCTTTCTCTTGTAAACCACTCTAGCTAGTACTTACAGTGCTATGTTGAATAAAAGTGATTTTGTTCTAGATCTTAGAAAGCTTTCATCTTTTTCCCCATTCAATATAATGTTAGCTGTTAGCCCTTTATTATGCTCCAGTACTTTCCTTATATGCCTAATATTTTCAGTGTTTTTATCACAATGGGATGTTGAATTTTATTAAGTGCCTTTTCTGCATCAATTGCAATAACTATATGTTTTTTGTCCTTCATTATGTATATTATGTTTATTGATTTCCATATATTAAACCATCCTTGCATCATTAGGATAAATGCCAATTAGTCATGTTGAATAATCTTTTACATATGTTGGTGAATTTGGTTTGTTAGTATTTTGTTGAAGATCATTTTAATCTATATTCAACAAGGATATTGGTCTATAGTTTTATTTTTTGTTGTTGTGCCTTTATGTGGTTTTGCTGACAGCGTAATGCTGGCCTTGTAGAATGTGTTTGGAATGACTACTTCTTCTTCTATTCTTTGGGACTTAAGTAGAGTTGGTATTATTTAAATATTTGGTAGACTTCTTTGATGGAAGGATTTTTATTAGCAATTCAGTATCATCACTTATTATTGGTCTGTGCACTTTTCTTCTGATTCAGTGTTGTGTATGTATATAAAAATTTACCCATTTCTTTGAGGTTTCCAGACCTATTGGCACAAAGCTGTTTATAACAATGTCTAATAATCTTTTTTATTTCTGTGGTATTGTAATCTTTCCCTTCTCATCTCAGATTTTATTTATTTGAGAATTCCTCTCCTTAGTCTAGCTAAGGGTTTGTCTATATTTTTTATTTATAAAAAGAATCAGCGCTTTGATTCATTGATCTTTTATACTGTTTTTTAGTTTCCACTTTATTTCTTCTCTTGTGCTTTTGTTCATTTGTTAGTTTCTGTTCTTAGCCTTCTGGTCATATTAAGTTGCTATCATTTTGAAATAGCTTTTTATAATCAAAAGATGTCCATGGCCTCATGATAAATACAAAGCAAAAATCTATTGTAAACAAACCAAAAACAGTAAGGAAAGATACAAAACACAGTGATATAAAAATTCACATAACTGCCAAGTAAGGCTGTAAGAGAGGGAGAAAGAAACTAAAATAAAATAGAAAATAATTTAGATGATGGCTATAGTAAGACCTCGGGCTGAGATTTAGCTCAGTTGGTAGAGCGCTGCACTGCAGTCTCTGAGGTCCCAAGTTCAATTCCCAGCACTGCAAAAATGGGAGAAGGACTTGACAATCCATTCCCAAGGCAATCCCGAAACAGCCAGCCATTGAAAACCCTATGAGGGTCGCTATGAGTCAGATACCGACTCGACGGCACCTAACAACAACAACAACATAGTAAGACCTTATCTATCAATAATTTTCTTGAATGTAAATGTATTTGATCTCCAATTAAAAGACATTGAGTGACTGAATAGGATAAAAATAAAAATAAAAAGCAATACCCATCCATATGTTGCTTAGAAGAAGTTCACTTCACCTTTAAGGACACACACAGATTGAACATGAAGTAATGGAATAAGATATTCTGTACAAATGGAAGGGCTGGTGTTTAGCTCAGTTGGTAGAGTGCTGCCCTTTACACTCTGAGGCACTTGGTTTGATCTCCAGCACTCCAGAAATTGGAGATGAACCTGGTAGCTCACTGGGGAAACAATCAGCCTTGGAAAACCCTATGAAGAGCAGAGAAGTACTGACATAGTACCAGGCATGGCACAGTGTCAAGGAGTGTTTTGTTCTGTTGTACACAGTGTCACTATGGGTCATACCAAACTCAACAGCACCTAACAACAACAACAATACAAATGGAAGCCAAAAGCAGGAGTAAACACATAATATCTGACTGAATAGACTATAAATCAAAAGCAGTAGAAAGCGATAAGGAAGATCATTATATAAGGATAAAAGGGTCAATTTATCAAGAGAAAATAACAATTCTAAATACATATATACTACATAGTGGAACACTCAGATATACAAGGAAAGTACTCATAGACTCAAAGGAAGAGAAAGGCTCCAAAACAATTATAGTTGAGAACTTTAACATCTCAACTAAATAGATAGATTAGAGCATCCAGATAGCAAATCAACAAAGAAACACCAGAGTTAAATTGCACCCTAGACCAAAAGGACCTAATAGACATCTACAGAACATTCCTTCCAACAGCTGCTGAGTACATATATTTCTCATTAGCACATGCAATATTCTGCAGGAGATGCAATATGATAGGCCACAAAACAAATCTCAACAATTTTTAAAAATTGAAATCACATTAAGTACCTTTTCTGACAACACAATAAAGCTAGAAATCAATAGCAAGAAAAACTTTGGAAATTTTACAGATATATGGAAATTAAACAACTTACTTTTGAATTACCAAGGATCAAGAAAGATATCAAGAAGGAAATTTAAATTCTTCTTGAAACAAATGAAAATGAAGAAACAGCATACCTAAACCTATTAGATGTAGCAAAAGCAGTACTAAAAGGAAAGTTTATAGCACTCAATGCCTACATCAGAAAAGTAGAAAGATCTCACATAACAAATCTATGACTGCATCTGAATGATCTAGAAAAAATAAGAACAAATCAACTCAAAATTATTTTGAAGGAAAGAAATATTAAAAATCAGACCAGGAATAAACAAAATAGAAACCAAAAAACAATACAAAAGGTCAGTGAATAAAATATTATTCAAATTTACCCACCCACCAATAAGGCCACAAATGAAGAAAGGAAAATTTTTACCAGCTTCTGAAGTCTGAAATTGAATATCTAATTAGGATGCACTGACAATTGGAATTGGATTACTGATGATTTGAATGCAAAAGTTGAAAACAAAGAAGGTGGCTCAGTAGTTGGAAAATACGACTTTGGTGATAGAAATAATGCTGGAGATTCCATGATAGAATTTTGTCAGTCCAGTGACTTTTTCATTGCTAATACATTTTTTTACCAACATAAATGGCAACTATACACATTGAATTCACCAGATGGAACATATAGAAACCAAGTTGACTACATTTGTAGAAAGAGACAATGGGAAACCACAATATCAGAAGTCAGAACAAGACCAGATGCTGATTGTGGACTAGATCATCAATTGCTCATATAAAGGATCAAACGGAAAATGAAGAAAATTAGAAGTTTACAAGAGCCAAGGTATACTGTACCTGAGTTCAGATATCATCTCAAGAGCAAATTTGACATGCTAACTGGTAAGAGTAATTATAAAAACATCTTGAAAATGCTCTAATATTGTGATTGTGCATGTCAAGTATTTATAACATATTCATTATTGTACAAAGAATAAAAACCTAAATAATTTTTTAAAAGTACATTACTATGTTGAGTGATAGGTAATATAAAAAGATGTATAATGGAATATCAAAAATTCAAAATGAGGAGAAGGATGGAACACAATTGGAGAGTTTTCTTGGAATAATATTCATATTAACTGGCCTTCCTTATAGGCATATGGATATTTTTCTATCACTGACTGCATTGTACTTCAGGACAGATCTTGAGATGGTTTTGTTTTTTGATGCTGATGAATTCAAGCCCATTTCTCTTTAAGTTGTCATGCTCAGGATAGTAGATCATATGATATGTGGTTCAAAATGGCCCATACCAGTCCAAATTAGCCCACTGATGCCTAGGTCCATGTTTATGTGTTCCCTTTCCCTGTTGATGATTTCTAATTTTCCTACATTCATACTATATACATTCCATATTCCAATTATTAAGAGATTTCAGGCATTAGACACTAGTGAAGACCAGAATTGTGGCATGACATTAAAGATATCACTCATGAGGAAAGCAAAAGGTTATTTTAAAAACACGGAAAAAGGAAAGGCCAAATTACAAGTCAAAATAGACTGTGAAACTTGCCCTTGAATGCCGAGCAGCTAGCACAAAAGGAAGCTATAAGGAAGTTAAGGAACTGAGCATAATATTTCAAAGGGCAGTTTGAAAAGACAAAATCAAATATTATAATGACATGTGCAAAGAGCTAGGGATAGAAAATCAAAAGGGAAGCATATGCTATGTTTTTCTCAAGCCTAAGGAATTGAAGAAAAAATTCAAGCCTCAAGTGGCAATAGTGAAGAATTCTAGAGGGAAAATAAATGGCACAGGAAGAATGAAAAGATGGGAGGAATACATAGAGTCATTATTCTAAAAAGAATTGGTGTATGACTGACCCTTTGAAGATCTTGCCACTAAAAAGGCACCAGAGACTTGTGGAGAAATAGCTTGTTCCAAGCTGAGGTTGGAGAAATACAAGGTGGAGTTGGGCCACCTTATTGCACCAGAAAGTAAGATAATATAGCACTGAAAAATTGATAGTAATTTCAAAAGAATACAAATGATGGCTTACAGGGGCTTCTACTACATAAATCTACCACAACTTTCTGCATCCAAATAATGATAATAAGCATTTCAAACTATCTAATTAAATAAGAATCAAGAGTCTTTATTAGTTAGGTGGATAAACCAACAGACATGGAAGAAGAAAAAGCTCTTTCTTACAGTCAAATAACAGCAAATACATGCAGAAGAGGTGAAGGAATTAGAAAATAGTCATTGGTAAACCTCCAGTAAAATCTGATTATGTGTGTATGAGGGAAGCTTTAATAGAAAAATGAGCAGAAAATCTAAACAGAAACTGTATTAAATATTAAACATATTATTAAATATTTAATGATTATTGTTGTTGTTGAATGCTGTCAAGTCAGATCCTACTCATAGAGACCCTATGTACAGCAGAACAAAACACTTACCTATTCTGTGCCAGGCAAATGATCTTATTTGTTTAAGCCCATTGTTGCAGACACTATGTCAATCCATCTAGTGGAGGAGTTTCCTTTTTTTCATTGATCTGTCACTCTCCCAAACATGATGTCCTTCTCCAGGGATTGGTCCCTCCTGACTAGATGTCCAAAATACATAAGACACAGTCTAGGCATCCTTGCTTCCAAGGAGTACTCTGGTTGCATTTCTAGGACAGATTTGTTGGTTCTTTTGGCATTCATTTAATGATTAGAGACACGCAAATTAAATCTACACCAAAATGCAAAATCCATGACATTTCTTTATTATAACATTTAAAAATCTGAAAAAGAAATTGAGAAAGTAATTCCATTTACAGTAACATCAAAAAATTTCAGAGTAAACTTAACCAAGAAGATAAAACATTTGTACAGTAAAGAGTAGAAAATGTTCATGAAAACAATTGAAGAAAGAAAGGAAAGATATTTGTGTTCACAGTTGAAAGACTTATTATTAAGAGGTCAATAGCATCCAAAAGGACATATATACCAATTTAATGTAATCCCTATGAAATCCCCAATAGCACTATTGCAGAAATATAAAATTTCATTAGGAATCTCAAGAGAATCTGAATAACCAAAATAATCTTGAAAAGAAAGAACAAAGTCAAAGGTCTCACACTTCCTGAGTTTAACTTATTGCAAGGCTACAGTAATCAAAACATTGTGGCAATAGCATAAAAACAAACAGTTAGATAAAGTGGAGATCCCAGAAATACGTCCTTGCATATCTTGTCAAATGATTCTTAGAAAAATTACAATGACTACAGAAGAGAGAAAGAACAATCATTTCTAAAATTGTGTTGAGAAAACTGGACATCAAATACAAAATGATAAACTTGAATTCTTACTTCCACCATATACCAAAATAACTCAAAATGGACTGAAGACCTAAGCACAAGAACTAAAGCAATTAAAAGAAAACATATTCTCTTAGAAGAAAACAGAGTAAATCCTGTATCACATTGGGTTTGGCAATTATTTCTTGGATATTATACCAAAAGAAAAGAACAACAAAAAAGTAAAAATGGAGGAAAAATTGCACTACCATAAAAAGCATTCTGTGCATCAAAGGACACAAACATTAAAGTGGAATGGAAATCTAGAAAATGGGAGAAATATTTATAAATCATATATCTGATGAGTTAATATCTCAAGTACATAAAGAATTACTGGAAGCCAACAACAAATATATATAACCTGATTTTGAAAATGGGCAAAAGTGTTAGTTAGACATTTTACTAAAGATGATTTACAAATAGCCAGCAAGCATGTGAAAATATAGTCTGAATCACTGATCACTAGAGAAATGCAAATCAGATACCACCCCATACTAATTAGGTTGTTTTTTTAAAAATCAGAAAATAACAAGTGTTGGCAAGGATATAGAGAAATTAGAACCCTTATAAACTGATGATGGGATTGTAAAGTGGAGCAGCCAATGTTGGGAAAAAGTATGATGATTCCTCAAAATATTAAAAATAAACCTACCACACGATCTAATAATTTCATTTCTGGGACTTAGCTCAGTGGGTAGAGTGCTGCACTGCAGTCTCTGAGGTCCCGAGTTCAATTCCCAGCACTGCAAAAATGGGAGAAGGGCCTGGCAATCCACGCCCAAGGCAATCCCAAAACTCTATGAGGGTCATTGAAAGTCAGCCACTGAAAACCCTATGAGGGTCTCTATGAGTTGGATACCGACTCGACGGCACCTAACAACAACAACAACAATGCAAAACTGAAAGCTGGGTCCTAAAGAGATATTTGTATGCTGTTGTTCACCATAACACTATTCACAATGACCAAAAGATTGAAGCAAGTGTCCAAGTATGGATGAACAGATAAATAAAATGTAGTGCATACATATAGTAGAATACTATTCAGTCTTAAAAAGGAAAAAAATCTGGCACATGTTTTAATGTGTCTAAACCTTGAGGACATTGTGTTAGGTGAAATAATCCAATTGCTAAAAGATAAATAGTATATGATTCTGCTTATATGTGGCATATAGAGCAGTCAAACTCATAGAAATCTAAAGTAGACTATTGAATGCTGAGGAATGGGGTAGAGGAAAATAGGTAGTTTAATGATTGGAGTTCCACTTTTAGAACACAAAAAGTTGTAAAGCTTGGTTGCACAGTCATGTCACCATACTTAACCCCACTGAACTATACATTTAAAATATTTAAGGTGGTAATTTTTGTTATATTTATATTACCACAATTTAAAAAATATATGTTGTTCTTTAGCATAAAAATTTTATGAATACGGTCAAGCTAATAATCCATGTGGCAGCTCAAAAGTAATTTAAGAACTACACTGAGGTAGGATTTAAATTAGAATTTTTCATCTGTATTGACAATTTTTTTTATAAAAAAAATATATGGCAACTTATTCTGTTGATAGGATTTTGGGAAAACTTTCCCAGCTGCACATTGCTGGTGGGAAAGAAAATTAGTATAAACCTTTTTGATGGGAAATTTGTACATATACAACAAAATTCTATGTGTTTTTCTGTCTATTTCGTAATTCTGGCTCTAGAAATTTACTCTAAGGGGTCCTTCCACAACTATGAAAATAAATGTGCATATCACAGTACTGTTTATAATTGCAAAATATTGGAAATACAATTAACCCTCTATATTCATGAGTTTTGAACCTACAGACTCAACTAACCACAGATCAATAATATTACAAAAAGCAAACAAAATGATAGTACTCTTTAAATAATATAGTATAATAATTATTTAAATAGCATTCACATTGTATTAGGTATAAGTAATCCAGAGATGAGTTAAAGTACATGGAAGGACGTACATAGGTTATATACAGATACTATTGGTTCTGGTGCATAGAGTCCTTACTACTGGGTTCTTGGCTGCACAGATCAAGAATGATATGGAAGCCACACAAGGTAGAGAAAGAGGAAAGCTTTATTAAAAATAGTGGGGAAAATAAATAGGAACAGTGAAAGGGAGGAAAAACAAAAGAGGTAAAAGTAACAGAGCCTCTGAACACAAAGAGGGGTCCTCAGAGAAAGGGAGAGAGAGGGAGAGAGAGAGAGAGAGAGGGAGAACTGACACATGTGGGCTGGCTAGGAGTATCTATAGTGTCTGGGGACACATTGGCAGCCCCTGGTTGGATAAGGTGTAGACTATGCCCAACGACCCTCTCAATTGGACCTTTCAAGTCTAGCTGTCCCTTGGTGGTTGGGTGGTTCTGGTTGGCCTCTTGTTGGCTTCTGTAGGCATTTTCCTACCCCATCCCCAAGGGACACTGTATATATTTGTTTTTTGCTCTGCAACAATCTAGAGCCAATAGAAATAAAAACTGTTACTTTAACCGGAAACTTTGCCTGAGGAATTTATCTGACAAGCAGGCCCTACTCCCTAGTTCCCTTTCCTCCAAGATTTCCTTTCACTGTGCCATTTTATATAAGGGATTTTAAGGGACTTTGTTCATCTTCAGATTTTGGTAGCCACAGGAGGTCTAGGAACCAATACCCTGCAGATATTAAGGGATAACTGTGTTCTAGATTTTCATACATAAGTTAGTTATAGAATAAACAATGGTATGTCTGCATATTATATATTGTAATTTGTACTTGCAATGTTCATATGCATATATATAAACTATTTTCAGATTTATAATTTAAGATTTTTAAACACTAATGTGTGAACATCTCCATAGTTTTATCCCATTTGTTGTCATATTACCATCTAAATTTCTACTACTCTCAGCTCTGTATAGATATACTAGTCTCATCAGTACTGAGTATTATAATAATATTTTGAAAAACCTAGTTTGATATATGTTTAATGACAATATCAGGCTATTTCAACTTATATTTCTATAGCTAATATAAAAGTTCAGTAATTTTTATATATTTATTCTCTGTAGCTCATATGTGGATTTTTGTAAATCTACTAAGAGAGTCACCAAAAGATAAATTAGTTTTAGCAAGTCACTCAGATATTTCTGTCTAATTAAAATTATCACTTTAGAATTGTTGGTTATATTATTACTAATAAACAACAGCATTCCTACCATATTTGATATCTGGAGCAAATTTTTCTATATGATAAAAACATTTTCAGTGAACAATCTTGAAATAAAATATAAATCGCCAGAAAATAGGCAAGATACTGTTCCACTATTTCACAGACCTTAACATTTAATTTCAAATAAATTCAAAGCCTATCATAAAGTAATATTTAATTTTGGCTCAATATCCAGACTACAAAACAAAATAATTACTTTGATTTTGGAAATACTGCTATGTTTTTCACTATTAAGTAAGAATTTATAAAATCATGATGTTTTTCATCATGATGTTTTCAAGTGGCAAGGGCTTCTTTATCTCTTTTCTTTGAATAAAAGAGAAATGCCCATATTTATTATGAAAAGATTCACTTCCTCCCTTAACTGGATTAACTCTTGCCATCTGGAAATGGTATTGAACAGCAGCAATATCAAAACTGATTAAAATATCATTGGCTATCTCTTCTTCCACAAATGGCAGTTGTTGTTGTTGTTGTTAGGTGCCATCGAGTCGAGTCCGACTCATAGCGACCCTACGTACAGCAGATCGAAACACTTCCCGATTCTGTGCCAGGCACACGACCTTATTTAAGTTTAAGCCCATTGTTGCAGGCACTGAGTCAATCCATCTGGTGGAGGGTTTTCCTCTTTTGTGTTGACCTGCCACTCTCCCAAACATGATGTCCTTCTCCAGGGATTGATCTCTCCTTACTACATGTCCAAAATATGTAAGACACAGTCTGGCCATTCTTCCTTCCAAGGAGCACTCTGGTTGCACTTCTTCTAGGACAGATCTGTTGTTTCTTTTGGCAGTCCATGGCATATTCAATAGACGTCTCCAGCACCACAATTCAAAAGCATCAATTCTTTTTCTGTCTCTCTTGTTCAATGTCCAGCTTTCACAACCATATGATGCCACTGAAAATACCATGGCATGAGTCAGACGCACCTTCGTCTTCAATGTGACATCTTTGCTTTTCAATACTCTAAAGAGAACTTTTGCCACAGCTTTTCCTAGAG
>VMDO01014969.1:0-52748 GCA_007922755.1 Pedetes capensis | reverse complement strand
CAGAGGCAGTCTGAGTAATTTAGTGAAACCCTGTCTCAAAACAAAACAAAACAAAAACAAACAAACAAACAAACAAAAACAGGGCTGGAGGTGCAGCTCAGTGGTCTAGCACTTGCAAAGCATGCAAGTGCAAGGCCCTGGGTTCAACCCCCAGTACTGCAAAAAAAAAAAAAAAAAAAACAAACCCCACACACACTTCAAGGGGATGTTGTAAGAGTTGAGATAATGTATTTAAAAAATATGTAAATAAAAGACTTGAATATGGATGCTTCTCCACTTATGATGGGATTGTTGTTGTTGTTGTTAGGTGTCATGCCCAGCACTGTCAGTGCCTGTTACTTGTAGGATTTTCCATGGCTGATTGTTTTAGTGGTGAGCTACCAGGTCCTTCTCCTAAGCCTGCATCACCTAGTGTTCGCAGGTGGTCTTCCGTCCAAGTATTAACCAAGCCCAACACTTTTTAGCTTCCGAGATCTGATGGGATCAGTTGCCACAGTGGTACAGCTGCAGGCTATGATGGGATTATGTTCCAGTAAACCTATGGTAAATTGAAAATATTATTAAGCGGAACATGTACTTAATGCACTACCAGTATTGCATATTCCAGCTCTGCAGCCCAGCACTCTGCAGAACACCCAGTCATTTCCCCTTGGGGTTGTGGGGCTGGCTGAGGGAGCTGCAACTTGCTGCTGTGGCCTGTGTGGAGGCTGGGGACAGCAAGCCCCAGCACAGAGCCAAGTCACAACCTGAAGCCTTCTGTTGAGCACGTATTCTTTTTGCATCATCATAAAGTTGGAAACCTCCGTTTGAAAAGCCCTAGGGCCTAGCCTGTCCCAACTCCATAGGAGGTGCACTGCAGACACTTCTGGCCAGCATGGCTCCTGTCCTGGATATCCTTCAGCGTTTCTGAGATCAATGCCCTGGTCTCACCACCAGAGCTGATTGTGCACTGTCCTTCAGCTCTGCAGAGGGCTGGTGGCTCTCACCACTCACTTTGAATGACTTGTGACAAAATTCAAATGAGGGGCTGGGCTCTGTAGCCTCCCCAGGAAAGAATACCAGTGTCCACCCCTAACCCTGTTCAGGCACCGCACATCAGGTCAGCCAGAGGCAGAGTGGTGCCACCTGCTCGCAAGACCCAGGACTGAGCCACCAACAGGTGCCAAGACACCTCTGCCCCAGGCTGAATGGCTAGGCTGCCCTGTGGTTGTTAAACCAGTAAAGGCTACTGGGAAGCTGTGTGAGTGTGAACTTGGCACATGTGGCAACCACCAGCGCTGCCTGCTGGATGTTTTCGGTGGCTGCCAGGCACCCTTTCCAGAGGGACAGTGACGGGCACTGCCTGCATTTCCTCGGAGCCCTTGGCCCCTCTCCGGGATCTGATGTAGCACAGTGGGGTGTGGCTCGGCAGTGGCTGTGCTGGTCAGTGATCTTGCCATTGTGTGACATCACAGGCCTGGATAGCAGAGATCAGTCACTCACCTGGGCCTCTCGATGTCATCAAGAGAGTTGGTCAAGCTGTAGGAGCTGCCACTAGCCATTACTCAATCCTATGCAGTTTTTACGGAAAGGTGAAGTGGCTTTGTGCTAAGCACCCCCTCCAGCACATGCGTGTGTATGTGTGTGCACAAGCGTGTCTTAGCTAAGAGGGCAAGGAATGCTTGTTTCAGGAAACACGCATCACTGACAGGCTTCAGGCTGGGGCCAGCCCTCTGTGGCTGCCAGATTGAAGGGCCCATCTGCAGGTCCCTCCTGTACCCCCATCCTGTGCTCCAGAGAAAGCTTGCCAGGGCTCAGGCACCTGAGGGCCAGCAGTTTGCTTGCTTCTGGTGGACAGGGGTGTCGTAACTAGAAGAAAGGAGGATGAGTGGCCTGCAGAAGGCCTCCCTACCCTTCCATGCAAACAAGCTCCTCCAGGGAACTAGGGACCCTGGGCTCCTGGCCAGGCTGCCTCCTGTGGCTGCGTCTGACTGCCCAGCTGGAGGATGTCCAACATGTCCTCGGTATGGCATGGCTCACATTTGATGTCACAGCTGGCCACACTCCCTGGTCTCCTTGCCAGCCAGGACCTGATACATACAGACCCCGTGTCCCCCATGTGGAAGCACAAGGTGTCAGGTGTGAGCCTGGAACTGGCTGTGGGCATGAGGGTAGCACAATCCCAGCTCTACCCCACCCAGGGCTCAAGGCTTCTGCGCATCATCCCGCCCTCACCATCCAGACACAGCCTCTCCATGTTCATCTTTATTTAAAGACACAGAAACACAGGCATCATAGTTCGTCACCACTGTCAGTTCTTCCAAAATAACACATCGATACTGGTGTGCAACAGAAATGTGTGTTTGTGTGAACTGTGCAAAGTACAAAGGATTTTCCAGCTGGCTGGGCTGGTTTTGGGATGCTCTGCCTGGCACTCACCCCTGCCACCCACCATCCCTCTACCTCCCTTGGCCCCGAGGCCCCTGAGCTGCCTGTCCTGCCTCCTCGGTGTCCGCTGACCTCACACAGTCAGGGCTGTGGTCTGTGCTGTGGTCCTCAAAGAAAACTGCCACAGCTGTCACATGCTACTGCACACTGTGGGCCAGTAGGACCTGAGCGCTCCAGGCAAGGCACTGGTCTCCTCTCAGTAGCCAAACCTGTGTTCTTGGAGGTAAGATGCCTGAGGGAGGGGCCTTCAGCTCCTGCTCTGCTTGTGGACCACGTGGTCGAAGGTTGATCGGCCTGGCGTGTTTCAAACACTCAGACACAGGAGCTGGCCATGAATTTCCCCTTCCCAGCAGCCATGCCAGGAGCTCCCCGTCTTGAGGACAAGCCCGGGGTTGGGCAGGCCACACATCATTCTCCTTCCCGAGGTTCCCAATGCTCACCAGACGCTGCCAGCAGAGGGCCAGTCAACATCTTAGGAAGACACCCTGCTCCTTGCCCAGCTCTCCACTGTGAGGTGGGGGTACCTGGCACATGGCTGCCACTCACTGCCACTAAGTCGCTGAGCACATTCCCACTGTGAAGCACCATGTGGGCAGAGGCTGGCAGAGGAAAGCAGCCCCATGCCAGTCTATTCTGACACTCTTTAAAAAGAGAAACACAATCTTTATTATCTGGAAACCTAAGTTAGTTCTGGTTCTGCTAGAAACGTGTCTCACCCAGGGTGTGAATCTGTGCACCACTTTAGTAACAACCCAAATTTAACATGCATGGGATTTCTGTGCACGGTGGGAAAGTAACTTGGCAATGACATTGAGGAGATACCTTCTGTGTGTCACTCAGCACACAAGGCTCCCTGGGTTTAAACCACATTTTCTCTTTGATTCAGAACAAATGTCTCACCTCTACTGGGTCTATCATGACCAGGAAGAGGAACAGAGACATTTTCTAGGTGCCACTGCCTCTGTGTGGCAGCCACCTAGCATTTACTAATGCTCATATCGCCCAATAGTAAGTGGTCACCATTTCATAGGGTCATGCCAGGCAAGAGATACATTTCTGGAATGTGCAGCATCCCTGAAAACCACTGACACCTTTTGCTACCATGGCTAGTTGTTCAGCCTAACATAAGTCTGAGTTTTTTGTAAAAATATATGTGGGGGTGTTACAAATTGCAACTTTTGAGATGATAAAAATGCATTGGTAAGGTGTGAGTCTCAAGAACAAAATGCTTAGTGGCAGGGTCCCTCAGGGCAGTTTCCTTGAGAAGCAAGCTATTGCACTAATGAACACATATCCATCAGCCCCAGCCATGGGAAGGGCCCAGGATGGAAGGCACCCTTCCTCTGGCTCCGCTCCCAGCATTCGCAGACCCTGCAATTCTGCATCAGACCCCCTGTTCTCACTGCATCTCTGGTAGCTAGCAGATGAAGCTTTGCACAGCCTGATATGGGAACAGTTATTTATTTTTAAAAAGGAGGAGGGGGGAAAGAAAACCTTTGCAAAGTGGTGATCTGAGCTGTGGTTAAAAACTGCACATTTTGACCGCAAGAAATCATGTTTTGAGAAACTAATTGCAGTCATTCTCTGTGAGGCAGTGAAAGGAAGCTCTGCCTTCCTTGGCTGGGGTCGACCTGTGTTCTTTTTACTGCTACACAAAAGGGCAACTGGAGTGGCCCTTCCTCGACATGTTTCCAGTTCTTGAATAATAACCGTCCCGGTCTAGACAGAGCCTGGGGTTTTGGTAAGTGTTTAAAGAAACTGTCTCCACCTCTCTGCAACCACCTCAGCTGATGCTCACTCGCTCTCACCCCACCAAGCACCATCCCACAGCTGATATTGAGGGCAGGGGTTTCTCAGGGGGACTCCAGAATTCATATGGTAAATATAAAAGCCCTGCCTTTGATGTAGTCTCAGACACTTTTTCTTTCAAGCTCACCCAAGTCATTACTAGTTTTACAAAAAGGCAGCACCAGATGTATGAAAAATAGGCAATGTTTGACCTATTAGAAATATATAAAGTCTAAGGGCTGCACATTAAAAAGATGTAAGAAGGAAGCAATGCAGAGGGCCAGCAGTGGTGAAGGAAACGGTGTGGCTTGTCATCCTGCAGGGCACACAGCCACAAGAACTGTGTTGTGAGAGCCCATAGGAGAGCTGCAGGCCAGTGGGGACTGGCGGCCAGAGAGACCTCTGGACCACGCTTGCCCTTGCCGGGGGGCCAGGCGGCCAGTGACTGAGGTATATAGAGGCCCAGGCAGGGCAGCCAAGGGAGAGACTCCCCAGGGCTGGGGGTCCAGTGCCCCACTGGCCCCAGCCCCTACCCATGTGGGCACGGGCAGGGCGTGGGCACCGGTGAGTGGAGCTTTGGGTGAGGGCGTTACCTCCACCCCCACCCCCACCTGGCCCAGGTGGCCCTGTCCTACGCCTTGCAGAGGTCCTGAGCCTCGGGTGTTCCCTGTTCCCTGGCCGGTGGAGCAGGTGGCTGGGCCAAGGCCTCAGAAGCTCTCCACGAAGCTGCCCGGGAAGAGCCCCGTGCGGCCGTTCCGCTGGAGGGTCCCCTTGTACCAGCCGTCCTCACGTTTCTTGTGCACGAAGACAATGTCACCTTCTTTCAGTTCAATCTCTGCCTCACTCTGGGGCGGGTAGGAGACCACCACGCGGTACCTGGGGGACAGAGGGCAGATGACAGTGCATGAGTGGGGCCAGGCCAATGGAGTGGCCCGCAGCCCGCTGGCCCCCAGGTCAGCCCCGCCCAACTGCCCCGCTCCTCCCCTTCTTCACCGCGGTGTATGTACATCCTTGCCATTTGGGGCTACTTTCCTGCCTTGTAAAATTTCTACTTATTGTTGAATCCATTTTCAGATCAGTGTGACATAAAACGGAACCTGACACAGAGGCTTTGCCTGGGAAGCCTCAGCCTGCAGGAACCTGGAGAGTGGCTACAGGGCAGCTCTGACCAGGCACAGCCTAAGGGCCTCCATCTGGGCAGGTGCTCCAGATGTGAGGCCAGAGTCTGACCTCCTGGCCAGCATCTGCCAAAGACTTGGAGGCTGGGAGTCTGCACCTGGCAGGTTCCACATGCCCCGGGCTGCAGCTTAGTAGCCTCTCCTCCACTGGGCCCACCTTGACCTCTGAAGGCTCTAATACATAGTGACATCTCTTAGCAGATCAAGGCTGGTCCCTGGGGTAGTGGTCCCTACCTTGCTTAGCGTTCCTGATCAGGGAACCTCAAAGCAGTCCCAGAATTTACTGTTTGTTCCAGCAACACCCCAGGAAAGGGTCTGTCTCAGCCTCTGTGGGAGGGCAAGACCCAATTTCCTCTAGGTGCCAAACCTCCCTCCTGCTTCCTGTGAATTTTTGTTTCTCACCTCTCCCAAGCCCATGCTTAGCCCTCCCTGCTTCCCCCCAAATGCCCAGTTACTGTATAAACCAGCGTTCAGTTCAAGCTGGACTCTTCTCTATTGCAAAAGTATATTATACTCCTGTTTACACGCTGTCCAAGAAGGAAGAACGACTTTCTGGAGTGCCAAGGGCAAGCCAGTACCCACCCTGCTGTGCCTAGCTGTCCAGCCCCACCCTCTAGCCTTTGGGCCTGAGAGAGCTCTGCTGGCTGCTGTGCCTGATATGTGGCTTGCCCTCTGCCCTCCCAGCCCTCAGAGTGGTGACACTGAACAGAGGTGAGAGGAAATCGCTCCTGGGGGTGCTGGGCTGCCAGTCCACAGTCCACCTACTAAATGTGGCAGGTTTTGTGGCAAGCAGGGTGTAGCTGTTCTCTCAAAAAGCTCTATGTGACAGTTACCCCAGATACCCATGGCTCCATCAGTCAGGCATAAGGCTGGTAGGGAAAGCACTCAACATGGTACCCTCAGAATGTCCCCAGGGATACTGGGCTGCCTACTGAGGGTGCCCTGGACATACTTCCTGGCAGTGTGTCCAGGCAGTATGTCCCGGGCACCCTCTGCCTAAGTCTCCCTGTGGGCCCTTGCCAATCCTGGCAATGGCCATGTGGGCTTGCTGCTTTGGCCCTGCTTGATAGCCTATGCCACACTCAGGGCACGTGCATGAAGGAATGGCAGGCACTCAGATCTGGCCCTGCTATGTCAGAGCACTCAGGAGCAGCTCCTCTCCCACAACAGAAGCCAAAGATGAGACGAGAATTCCGTGTCCCATTGTCCTCTGCACCTCTGCCCTGTCCAGCCCCTTTTGCACCCTGATGGTTCCTTCTCCTCTCAGCCTGGCCCCTCCTCCTCCCAGCCTAGCCCCTCTTCCTCCAACCCTGGCCCCTGCTCCTCCTTGCTCATCTGAACTCATCTCTGGTTCACAGATGACCTCATCCATAGAAGCCGTGGGTCATCTTGATCCCAGTTGCTGTGTGCCTGTCACCCCCTCTTCTGTGCAATGACAGATAATGAGAGTTGAAGGGTGCACAGGAGCTGCTTGGGGAGCACGTTCATCCATGGGCTGGTCCCACCACCAGTGTGGAGCCCCTACACCTCTGGGCTTGAGCCTGCCACTCTCCGTGCCCCAGGCCTCCTCCTGAGTGGGGACCCAGGGGGTCCTGCACACCCCAGAGGGCCCCCGAGGCACCCTGCAGGCCCTCCAGACCTCCTGGCTCTTTCTGAAGGGCCCTCAGAGGATGTGGAGGCTGCCAACAGCTGGTGCCTATACTGGAGGCTTCAGAGGCTCAGGAACTGATTTTGAAGCCTCTCATGACTCAGCCTGGAACAGGGCTAAATGAGGAGGCCAGCCCTGTGTAAGTGCCCTCCCCTGGGGGTGGCACTGCTTTGGAGGAAGAGGCACAGAAAGAAAACCTAGGCCCAGCTTGGGGAGCTGAAGGTTCCACCCTGCTTCTGGTAGGTGAGATAGGAGGAAGGGGGTCCCCAAGGCAGACTCCCACCTCCAAGGAAGGAGGGCTGGCCTGGCCCAGGGGCCCAGTGCTGAGCACTGGCAAAGGCCAAGTGCCTGGGAATGACCTCAGGTGCAGAAGAGCTGGACCAGCTCCCACTGCCATCTGTAGGACAGCCAGAGCTGGCTCTGGTGGGAGAGAGGTAGAGGAAGCGGGGTGCCTCCCAGCCTCTCCAGGCCCAGCATCTACAATGGCGGCCGGCCAGCCTCTCCTCAAAGGAAGACAGATGGCTGCTGGCCCAGCCAGTGTCTGTGAAATCAGATAGCATGTAACCAGCTGCACGGCACCCACCCCTCTGCTCCAGTGCTGCCCTACCTGTGGCTTCCTGCCACTCCCCACTTCCTCCCTGAACACCTGATCCTCTGTTCCCCAGGGAAAGAAAGGCAAAGGGTGAGATGATTCCTTAGATTCCAAATGTGAGCTTTGGCTTTTGCCTCAATTACCAGATGTGAAACAAACAAGCACCTTTTAAAAATGTAATGTGTTAGAGTCAGCTGCCGAAGCAATGCCTGTCATCCCACAACAACTTGGGAGGTGGAGGCAGGAGGATAGCAAGATGGATGTCAGAGGCAGTCTGTGCAACTTAGCAAGACCCTGTCTCCAAATAAAAAATATAGGGGACAGGGGCTGCAGCTCAGTGGTAGAGCACTTACAAAGTATGTGCTAGGCCCTGGGTTCAACCCTCCAGTACCAAAAGAAAAAAAAGGAAAGAAGTAATTTGGTGCTTCTGAACAATTCAATGATTTAATGAGCCCGGATGGATATGAATTGATTTATATGAGACAAATGTTTAATGTTTCTGTCCAGATCATTCCAAGACTCTGAGCTATTCACTCTGCTGCATGAACATAATTGACATTCCCCATTACAGACACAAAGGACCTGTGAGCAGTTGAGGATGGCAGCTACTTCCATGTCATGATCATGGCTCCATAAATCAATGAGAAACTCTTCCCTGCTGTGTATAACTAAGGCAATGTTATCCACAGCTAATATTCAGGCACGAGGCTCAGAGAATCCAAGTGGTCAAAATCAGAATGATGCCTTATTACTGCAGTTGGCTCTGTGTGTGAGGCTGGAGTGTCCTGGCCTCTTGTGAGGCTATGTGCTCCTTTCCTTGACAACAGGGACCGTAAGGTGTTCCTGTATGTGATATCCTTTTCAGAACATTTGCTTCAACATGGCTGATGACTTGTAGGTCCTTGAGCTGGTGGCACATGGTGATTACAGAGCAGTGTCATGTTAGCAGCTCAGAAGTACACTAGAACATTGGCACACATGCATACATGCCTCAGCCTACTCCCTGACAGACCCATCATAAACTGAAAATACACTAAGTCGAAAATTCACTTAATACACCTAGCCTATAGACATCACAGCTTAGCCTCGCCTTCCATAAATATGCTCAGAACTCTTTCACTACTGTTGGGCAAATGCATCTAACACAAACCTGTTTTACAATCAAGCTCATGTAATTGACTACCCTGAATGAGAAACAGCACCATCATAAAGTCAAAGACCACAGGTTTAACCATGGAACTCAGGGACTGGTTATATCAGTTGACAAGTGACCACAAATGCAGTGGCGTCACACACCACCTGAGCCTGGTCGTGCAGTTTTGAGGGCCGGAGTCCACAGTGTCTCACCAAGCCACAATCAAGGTGACTGCAGGATGGTTCTCCCCAGAGGCGCTACAGGAGAATTCATCCCTTGTCTCTTCCAGCTCCTAGAAATGTCCTCAGCCCTTCTCTGGGGGCCTCTTCCTCATCTGCAAAGACAGGCTGAGTCCTCACATTGCACCTCCCAACCCTCTCTTCTGTCTCCTGTCCTGAAGACAGTGGGATTACTCTGGGCCACCTGCATAATCCAGGTCTGACTCCCTTTCTTACAGTCCATTGGCCCCAAAGTTTAATTCTGTCTGCAATGCTAATTTCTCTTTGCCACATAAGGTAGCAAAGTCATGGTTTGAGTATTAGGGCACAGACATTTGTGGGGCCATCCTCACACACAATGGATCAAAGCAAAAAGTTGCTAAACCTGACAAACTCACAGGCCAGCAAGAGCTAAGGATGACCTGACTGGGTGCAAGAACACATGGGAAGGGATGGCTGTTTGCAGGGGACAGGAGGGCTGCAGCCTGCTGCTCAGCAAGCCACTCTTACCCATGGGGATGGCACATAGCACCCTTAGATCATATAATTATTGTTGTTTCTTGTGTGCTCACAATTTTCAGGTATTAACAGGTGCTTATAAATACTAGGGGGCTGGGGTTTAGCTCAGTGCCACTCTGCACTCTCTGAGGACCTGCACCACAAAAATGGGAGAAAGACGTGGCAAACCACTCCTGAAGCAATCCTGAAACAATCAGCCATTGAAAACCCTATGAGGGTTGCTATGAGTCGGACCCAATTTATCAATCTAACAACAACAACATAAATATCATACGTATTAACCAGGTATTATAATCCCAATTTTATGTAAGTGGGAATTGGGGCTTAAAGAAGTGGGGAAACTTATTTGAATAAAATGGCTGATGGTGGCACGTGTGTTCCCCGTGCAATACTACCAAAGTGTGGGAGAAATGCAGGCAGGCAGGTGTCCTGGGGGTGGGGAGGGGCTGGCCCCAGCTTGCCCCAGGCCTGTCCACATTGGCATAGCCCTAGGTGGTAGATGGGATCCTGAAGCCATGTGGCCTTCGCTGCTCATAACTGTTCCCTTTCTGTGAGTTCCCCAAGCAACTCCCAGGCCTGCAGTTTCCTATGCATGCTATCCACAGGGAAAGGACATATTCAAGGTGGCCTGAGGGATAAGTCCACTTGCAGAAGGCTGGGTAAGGGGCCCTTTGGCTCAAATGGCAGGCTGGGGGCTAGGCTCAGGCAGGCACACTCTGCAAGTCTGAGATGCTAGCAACTGGTAGGTGGCAAGGCTCTCAAGCCTGCAGGCGTGGGGTGCTGCCCGAGTAGATGCCCAAAAGCGGCCTCTCTCAGGACCCAGATTTCCTTTCTTTGAGATCAGGGAGAGGGTGATCCTCAGGAGAAACATGCTTGAGCCCCAGGGTGTCTACACATAGGAACTTCCCAAGAGAGGGGATAGGACGCTGCTATGGCTGGAAGCAACCCTTCCTCTTCCACGCTGAGGGGGACACCACGATCCTGACTGTGCCGTCCTCCTGCCCATAGCCCCACCCCCCAAACCACACTGGGCCTTGTGGGCCTCTGGCCTTTTGTGAGTGTGTGGCCCATGGGCCAGGGTGCAGGGCCTCCAGGGGTGGGACACATGCCCGTGGCCCCTTCCCCTGTGGCTTTCCCCTCCAAGGTGAGATACACAGTGAGTGTGACTCATGAGCTGGCAGGCCCAGAGGCCTGGAGCTGTTCCAGCCTGAGCAGCCATGCCCCATGGTCACCCTGTCAGCTCCAGCCTGCCTGGGCTCCCAGGGGTGAGGAACAGAGGCCCACAGGGGACTCAGCTCCAGGGTCCTTTACAGAGTCCCTCAGGGTTGGAGAGACCTCGTCCCCTCTCTATCTGATCTCTTGATATTTGTGCCCAGAACCACATTGGTTCTGACAAATTTCCTAATGTATTCTTCACAGTCCCAAGTTCAGGAAGCAGGGGGATTGGGACCACATAATGTGCTCCAGGTCCAAAGCTCACTGTCTGCAATGTTAAGTCACCAAAGCTCAGGAGCTAAGAGGAGCTGGGTAAAGACAGATGTCTTGTAAACCTGACTCTCAGAGAAACATCGTTGCCCTCCTCCCCTAAGCCACCCTCAGCATGACCACAGGGAGGCCAGCCCACTCTCCCCCTTACCTCTCTCTGGGCAATGGCTTAGGCTCAGGGCGGACGGCAGCCATGGAGAGAGGTGCTTGCCTGGAGAGCGATGAGGAGAAGTTCAGGTCCAAGGAGCCGGCCTTCCTGTGCAGTGGCTCCAGCCCCATGGCCCCCTGCATCTCGCTCTCTATGGGGCAGGAGCCCGCCCTGCTGTGGATGGACAACGGGGACACTTCGGGGCCTATGGCACCCTGGAGGACCGAGGCGTCCATAGCCCAATGGGGGTTGTGGGTGGGAGAGATGGATGGTGGGGACCGCACCTTCTTCTTGGTGGAGGCCCCGGCCAGCAGCTTCAGCAGCCCACTCTTCTTCTCTTTCTGCAGAGACAGATGGTGGGGACCCAGGGGTTAATGCATCTAGGAGGAGCCTCAGGAGGACTCCGTGAAGCCCGCAGAGGAAGAAAACAAAGCCAAGGCTAAAGACTTATTTCTACCTTTCCTGCAACAGGGCAGGAGTGGCCCAAACAGACCTTGAGGCCCTGGGCAGGCCCTGGTGCCACTCCCACAGGTAGAGGGTGCAGACTACTGGCCCAACCACGTAGTCCCCATTGGCAGGGACCAGCCCCACTGGGTCACTTTACAGCCAAGGAGATTAGCCCTGTCCTGAGGGATGGATGTCATTTCTGCTGGGGCTTAACTGGAAGCACAAGGGCTTAGATCTTCTGAGGACCCTGGAACAACCCTGTGTTATGTCCAGGAGGTGACAAACAACTTTTAAAGAAAATTGCAGGTCTTGCAGCTTCGCTGGGGGTTAATTGTTCTACACTGGGCCTCCTGACGAAGATCCTTCAGCCTGAAGATGAGCTACAGCATGTACCTTGGGGACTCAGCTTCATTCAGAAACCCTCGGCAGCATTTTTGATATACTTTCCTGTGCACAAAATGACCCTGAGGGGTGTGTGTGTGGAGGGGTGCACATCTCCTACCTTCCTGGGAGTGAATGGGCCTGGCAGCAGTGTAGGGACTGGATGGGAGTATGGGGGCCCTCACACCAATATCCAAGGGAGGCCCGGGACCCTGCTCTGTGGCACCCTTTGCCCTGAATTCCTCACTGGGAAATTTCTTGGTTCAGCCATAGCACCCAGAGGACCTGCCTCCCAGGAGGAGTGGTCCCCAGCTCTCTCTGCAGGCATCTGTCATCACCATGCCCAGCCATTGTAGCCTCAGGCACCCCAGCTGCCCCTCCCTGGCAGACCCTCCTCAGCAGGACTTGGCCCTACACAGCCCTTCCTTACTGTGATGGCCTTTAGGATGCAGCTGCCTCCTTCCCACCCTGTCAGTGTCATCATGGAGGACCCGAGATGTTAGAAACCTACTGCACCTGTGTCCCCGGTCTCCACCTCCCTCTGAGACCTTCTCTTAAATGCCTGTGCATCGTGCTAGGCCCTGTGCTTGAGTTGGAAGCAGGAAAGGCAGCCTTTTACCCTCATTAGAAATGTTTAGTTGGTATGTTTATGGTGGATGTGGCGCTACCCAAGTCTGTGTCTCCACAGGACGCTTTGGTGGCATGGCCTGAGGGAGTGAGGTGCCCAGGGACACATGTGGGAACTGTAGTGAGGTGGCTGGCGACACAGGCTGGTCATGAGACCAGCCCCTGACTGGCCAGGGAGGGAGGAACAATGGGATCTGAAAGGGAACGGGCTCCCCAGGAGGCCCACCCTGCAGAGGGCCTCCCCAGGGGGTGGCTGGCCTCCAGGGCAGGTGGCAATGACTAGAGACAACTCAGGGGGTGCCTCTGGCAGCCAGTGGGCCAGAATGCCACTGAACGTGTCCTAGCACACAGGATAGCTCCTACAGCAAACGGTTATTTGGCCTCAAAGTCTCCAGAGGGGATGCAAGAAGAGGGCAGGGCCTGGGGCCCACGTGGGCATCCAGCCTGAGCCTGCGACTCAGTCAGGAACATGTCCTTCCTCCCCTCCCAGTGATCCAGGAAAGGCCTCCAGGATCCCAGCCTCTTCCTGATCACCACCCCCTTGCCCCAGGCCAGGCCAAGCTGTGGCTCTGCCTGCCAGCTCAGCTCTGGGGGTGGGAGCTGTGCCCATTTTGTTCATCACAGCTGCCCAGGCCTTGGCACCGCACCTGAATACAGCAGGTGCCCAATACATGTCTGTCTAATGAACTGGGTGCACTGTGACAGCTCTTGTGGCACATGAGCAGGGAACAGACTTGTGGGACAGAGGCTGGCTCCTGGATCGAGGCAGGCTGCATGATCTCCATGGCATGAAGAGGCTGGTGGGGAGGAGACATTGCCCTGCCACCTACCCTTGAGCACAGTGGCCACAAAGTCCAGCCTCAGTGGTGTGTTTGGAAGGGGGTGGTGTGGGAAAGGAGATGGGCAGTTGTCCCGCCTCAGTTCTCCAGGATTAAATATGACTGACTGCTTCATTTGTGTTTAGTACTGGGGGTTGAACCCAGGGCTTGCCCATGCTAGGCGAGTGCTCTACCACTGAGCTGCACCCAGCCATTCCCCTGCCATTTTTTTTTTTTTTTTTTTTTAGTTGGTACTGGGGGATTGACACTAGGGCTTCACATACATTTTGCAATTACTCTACCACTATGCCACACCCCCAGCCCAGTTTTTACTTTTTATCATGAGACAGGGTCTTGCTAAGTTGCACAGGCTGCTTCTGGACTTGAACTCACGATCCTCCTGCTTCTGCCTCAGCCTCCTGCCCCAGCCTCCTAGGATTAGAGGCTGTACCACAGTGCCCAGCCACTTTCTTAATTTGACTCAAACACTGATCTGGCTGCAGAATGGTGGCCAAAATGCCAAAACATTTGCCTTTAAGAATGGAATTGTGCTGCTTCCTCAGCACCTGGTTCTCACAGACCCTGTGGAATTCTGTGTGGTGACAGCTGCAGGCTTGTGGAATCCTCGAGATGCAGGGGCAGATGCTCTGTGCACTTCCCTGGGGATCATCCCATGGGACACAGTAAGAATCAGCCAAGGGACACTTGGCAGCATGTGGGACTAGGCTCATGGACAGGTTTGGGGGTCAACCCTGTGGAAGGTAACAGGTTTCACTGGGCACTCTGGGCTAAGGATTTACATGTGGAGAATGGATTTGCTGGGATTCTCCTGGGATAAGGACTAATTAGTGAAGTTCATGAGCCTGGTGGGTGTTGGAGAACTCTGTGGCCCTATCACATGCTTAGCACTGTGCTCCACTGGCTCATCAAAGCTGACAGGCCCCTCCTGGGAGTGGGTGACACTCGTCCCAAGGGCCCCTCTTAATGGCCAAGGGACCCGCTGGTGGCACTGAGGGAACCAGTCAGTCTACCAGGTGCTAGTGGGCTAACAGAGCTGGGCAGGGCTGAGGACACAGCAGGACATGTGCTAGAATTCTCAGCTCCCTCAAAGGTCTCTCTCTCTGTACAACAGGAAGATTTTCCAATCAGAAAATGAGAGCTTTGGAGTCACGTCAAGAAAATGCTATGTGTGCACACGCTCACACACTCACACACTGAAATCCAGCTAGCCTCCATTTTAAAAGAATTACCAACTGGAATTCTAGTATCGAAAAGAGATATTGGGGGGTGGGGATGTAGCTCAGTGGTAGAGACCTTGCTTAGCATGCGTGAGGCCCTGGGTTCCATCCCCAGCACCACGGAAAACAAAGATTTCTAAAGGCATTCATCCAAACTGCACTTATCACTGGAAAATGTAAGGCACACAAATTGTAAAATAAAATTTTGAGTTATGATTAAAATAAGGGCTCTCCTAAGGACCTTAACTGTTTTATGGTGATGGGGAGAAAAAATTAAAGCTTAAATAAAGATTCACTGCTAGTTAAAGGCCAATTGGAATTTATGGAAAATTGTCTCTACAATTATAAAGAGCCATGGGGAACAGAATTAGATTTTTAAAAGCAACATTAAACTTTTCAGGGACACTATGCATTTCAGTACAATTCATTTCTTAAGTTGCTTCCTTTCTTCCTTTATTTTTTTGAGAAAAGGTCATACTATGTGGTCCAGGCTGGCCTAGAACTCACAATCCTCCTGTGGGCACCTGGAATTACAGGCATGCTACCAGCATGCCTTATATTAAAAAGGAAAAAAAAATGTATGTGTGATTGTGTGAGTGATTATGTGTGTGTGTGAGTGTGTGAGCATGAGTGTGTGTGATTATATGTGGGTGCATGTGTGTATGATTGTGTGTGTTTGATTTTGTGTGACTGTGATGGTATGTGACTGTGTGATTGTGTGCAATTGTGTGAGTATGTGTGAGTGTGTGGTGTACATACACACACTGCTGGGGATGGACCAAAAGGCCACTCACGGAATTCAGGGACTCATGCATGTGAGGCAAGTGGCCTGTCACTGAGCTGTACCTTGAGTCACTTCCTTTATTAACCCATGCTAAAGGAGGTGGGCATGGTACCATTCTCTAGAACAGATTTGCCACCCTAATTCTTTTTTGAGCAGGGCAGTATTTAAGGTCAGTTTGCATTGGCTGGGCCAGATATGTACAGTGAGCAGCAGGGAGAAAGGGCTTCACTTTGAGGAGCTCTGGAAAGGGAGGGATGGCGGGTGACATGATTAAGGGGAGGGGTCGGAAGGTGTAGAAGGACCAGAGCTAGCAAAGAGTAGATGTGGGCCATTGTTGGGCCTGCCAGGGGGCATGGTACCCAGTGTGGTGAGAAGGTAGGGGACACCATGGCACTTCAATGGCTAACCCAGGAACTCCATGGAGGCTGAACTGAGAGGAGGGGAGGAGGGCAGGGTGTGAGGGAGTGGATGTGGCCTGATGGTATTTCTGAGGAGCTGAATAGGGGCTGGCAGGGCCATCTGAGAAGCTCAGCAGGAAGGCAGCAGTCTGGAGCCTTCCAGGACACAGGGACCTGAGGCTGCACTTTGAGGTGGTGGCAACAAAAAGTTGCTCTGTGCCTGCATGGCTCTAGGACTCCTTAGGGTGTCTAGCCTGGACTTTATGCCACACCCTCTTCTAATTCTTACCCTGCACCATCTGCTGAATAACCTCAGTATTTTTGTCCACTCAGCAGACAGAGGGTCAGGTAATTCTCAGATGTCACCTCAATGTAGGGCCATCAGGAAGGTGAGGTGGTGGGGGCTCAGAGAAGGAAGTGTTTTTCAATCTCCAACACCTATAAGGACGACCCCCAGCTGCACAGTTAGGAAACTGGGCAGAGGGTGATGCACATGAATTTGGCACAACAAAAATGCACGAGGCCTTGAGATATTCCCAGGAAAGAAACAAGGACCAAGAGAAACATGATGTCCTTATCTTTGTTGAGTCTGGCTCCAAGGCAGCAAGTTACACTTGGAAGCCTTTTGATTATTATTTTATATTTGGAAACCTTTCTGTTGGAGATGGGGAAAGGGTAATTAAAAGTTATGCCCTGCTAAAATTTTAATGGAGAAAGGGCACAGCTCTGGTTCTGCTTGAAAGCACAGTTACTAGAAGAGCAGAGGAGGTTTATAACAATATAAATATGCAATGCATTTTCAGAGAGGGCAGAGAAGGAGAGAAGATCTATAATGAATAAAAAGAAAGAAGTTAACAAGCTAATTAAAAGAGATAGAAAAATTGTGCACTGAGCTATTGGGTATTTTAAACATTAAAACATATCTTCTAAAAAACTACCCTAGCAAAAGACAGAAGATAAAAGAGACTGGCTCATAAAAATAGTGGGGACGGGGAGGCACTGACAGCAATGCCAATCTGCCTAGGCTTTCTCTGGCTTCTAACTTGGATGGAAGAGGTGCCTGCTGCCCTGTGTTGTATTTCTTGCTTTTATCAGTGGCGAAGGCTTTGCTCCGGGCCCTTCTCCTTGTGGATCTGTGCAGAGCAATTTGTACAGGGAGCGAAAAGGACAGAACTATGGCATTCAGAGCAGGCCCCCACTTGTCACAATTAGAATGGTTCTCTGGACTCAAGGAACACTCCTCTCCCTTCACCTAGGGAGCAATGCCTGGGAGCGGGGCCTGGGAGCAGGTCTGGATGGGCAGCCACGTCTCACACAGCCGAAAGAGTCCCTGACATGAAGAGACATCTCCTGGAGGGACTGCAGGAAGCTGAGCAGTGGCATCGCTGTGGCTAGAGAGAAGCCACACTGCCACAGCTGCCACACTGTGGGTCACTGCCACAGTAGGGGAGCCAGAGTCATTTAGGACTGAGCCAATTTCAAAATAGCTGCTTATCTGCTTTTAGCCCTGGTTTCCTTCATATGTAAATTGTACTATGTGATTATGAAAATATAATAACTACACTGGAAACTCTTTCTTAAGAGCTCACTATGAGCCAAGTGCTATTCTAAGTTTTAAAAAAACCATGCAGGACAGGGACTCTGAGATGATAAACAGGAGACACAGGGTGATTAACTACAAAGTTACACAACCTGGATTTGAACCCAGGACTTATTGACTTCAAGCTTTAAATATGACTCTAGTGTTCTGTCATGAGACCTAAATAAGTCTATAATCTGAGGACAGCATTGTATTCATCCATTTTATATTGTTATGACAATATATCCAATGCTGGGTAATGTACAAAGAAAAGAGGCTCGCTTACTCAAAGGCTGAAAGAGTGGTGGCCCCATCAGTTCTGCCTCTGGAGAGGGCCTGAGGGTGGTAGGAATGTGGGTGAGAGGGACAATCATATGGTCAGACAGGAAGCCCATGGGAGTCAGGGTCCCTGCAAAATCACACTGACCACCTCTGAGTGCAGCACCCCCATGACCTGACCACCTTTGCTGGGCCCAACTCAGCATTGCTGGGCAGGGGACACAATCGCATCTGAACGTTGTAGCCTTGGGTGAGCGGGAGGCTCCATAACGCAGGCCTGATTTCCACCTAAACTGACTTATGGTGTACCACAGAATGATTCCAAAACCCCAACAATGGCTTCCAGCTGATGAAACCTCAGGGTGGCCAATCACTCCCACAGAGAAGTGTTGGGCTGGCTGTCAGCTCAGCTCAGGAGCTGCTGGGACGCAGAGACTCTGCAGGCATGTACTTCCCATGAGCAGAGCCTGCTTGGCGAATCCCAGCAGGCCTTGGTTATGCTACCATTGGCAGTGCTGGGCTAGAACCCAGGGTCCTGCACACATGAGGCAGGTGACTCCCATGGAGCCACACCCCCGGCCCGCCTGACACATCTCGTCCAGTCACTGTAAGGATGGTGTGAACAGGACCAAAGGTCCAGCTCCTCGCAGTCTACAACCCTCTGGAAACCTCTAGAGCTGAGAATATTCTCCAGGTCCCTGAAACAGTCCAATCTAGACCAATCACACAGAATGTCTCAGAAGCTCCAAGCCCAAAGCAGCATGCCAGCCTCCAGCCCATGGCAGGAGTGCAAGAACATGCGATGTTCCATGCTGTCCTCCAACCTGTAGTGCTGGTGGAGTTGCCTGAGGCATGGAGAATAAGGCGACAGCACAGAGCCTGGAACCTGAGAGCAGTGGGTGGGCACCATCGGCCACCCCATGCCCACCTGAATGCACCTGGTGCAGCCAGGGCACTGCACTCCTGGCACCTCCCCCCTGGGAGGTCCCAGCTCTCAGGTCTCCTGACTGTCTCAGCTGCTTCCCTCGCTCTTCCAGCCAGCCCTGGGTGGATGTGCTCTCTGACCACGGGCCCTCTGTCCTCTCGGTGGGATCCCTGCCTGGAGCAGAATGCAGCTGGCTCTTTAGTCCCCCCACTATGCAGGAGGGTCTCAACCTAGTATCTCCCAGGAGCTTTGGCTCTTGCATCTGCAAGAATATCCCCCCAGGATAGAAACCATACTAATGCCACCCTAATGGCCATGAGGATCTGCCCCTGCCAGACCCTCCAGAGACCTTAAGGTGAGGCCGGCCCTGGCCACCATCCCAGGTGGGCAGCCACAGGGCTGGGGACCCAGGGTAGGGGAGGGGGAGGAGGCCAGGATGGGGCCAGGAGCTCACCTTCCACATGCTCTTCATGGCCTCCCACCACACAGGGCTGTGGGTCCCCACAGTCCTTCACAACCAGCGAGATAGAGCTTCCCGGTGGCAGGGGCCACACCTCCGCTTCCAGGGTCACTGTCTGAGGAGCACTGCAGGGTGCCCTGGGTTCTCAGCTCTCTGGGTGGAGCGCTTGCTTCCTTAGGACCTGAGATCTCTGGCCTCATGCAATGGGGTGCAATAAAATATGTGGACTTTCATTCACGATAGCCCACCAGAAAATTAAATACCTGGGAATCAATCTAACCAAAGACCCTTCAGATGTCTACAAGGAAAATTTCAAAACATTAAAGAAAGAAATAGCAGAGGACACTGAAAAATGGAAAGACCTTCCCTGCTCCTGGATAGGGAGAATTAATATAGTAAAAATGGCTATCCTACCAAAAGCAATCTATAGATTTAATGCAATATCCATTAAAGTTCCACTGACTGACTTTACAGAAATAGAAAACATGATCCAAAAATTCATATGGAACCACAAAAGACCACGTATAGCCAAAACACTCTTAAGCTGCAAAACTAATGCAGGTGGAATCACAATCCCTGACTTCAAGCTATACTATAGGGCAGTGGTAGCAAAAACAACTTGGTACTGGCACAAAAATAGGCCTGAAGACATCTGGAACAGAAGACCTAGAAATACCTCAACACACCTATAGCCACCTTATTTTCAACAAAGGAGCAAAGCAAGTAAACTGGAAAAAGGATAGCTTTTTCAATAAGTGGTGCTGGGAAACATGGTCATCCACAAGCAGAAAAATGAAAACTGACCCACATCTCTCAATATGCATGAGAGTTAACTCAAAGTGGATAAAAGATTTCAATATAAAACCAGAAGGGGGCTGGGATTTGGCTCAGTTGGTAGAGCGCGGTGCTGCAGTCTCTGAGGTCCTGAGTTCAATTCCCAGCATCGCAAAAATGGGAGAAGGCCCTGGCAATCCACTCCCAAGGCAATCCCGAAACAGTCAGCCATTGAAAACTCTATGGGGGTCGCTACGAGTTGGATACTGACTCGGTGGCACCCAACAACAACAACAACATAAAACCAGAAACTTTAAAACTTATAGAAGACAAGATAGGCAATACACTTAATCATATAGGCATAGGAAAGCATTTCCTTAATAGGACTCCAATTGCTCAATAAATTGCAACAAGAATAGATAAATGGAATTACATGAAATTAAAAAGCTTCTGTATAGCAAAAGAAACAATTAACAGAGTCAAGGAAACCCCCACTGAATGAGAAAAAAAAATCTTCACATCCTATACCTCAGACAAAGGTCTAATTACCAGAATTTATAAAGAACTCAAGAAAAAATTTTCCATGAAAACAAATAACCCAATACATCAATGGGTAAAGGAACTGAACAGACAGTTCTCAAATGCAGAGGTCCGTAAAGCCATGAAACATATGAAAAAATGCTCAATATCCCTAGCCATTAGGGAAATGCAAATTAAAACAACTCTGAGATTTCACCTTACACCAGTAAGAATAGCCCAGATCAATAAAACAAATAACAACAAATGCTGGTGAGGTTGCAGAGAAAAGGGAACACTCTTACATTGTTGGTGGAGCTATAAATTGGTCCAAGCACTATGGAAATCAATGTGCAGGTATCTTAAAAAACTGAAAACAGATCTACCGTTTGACCCAGCTATTAACACTATTGGGAATTTACACAAAGGGAGATGGGTCATCATACCACAAGAGATACCTGCATCTCCATGTTCAGTGCAGCACTTTTCACAATAGCAAGGATATGGAATCAACCAGAGTGCCCTTCAACAGAAGAATGGATAAAAAAAACCTATGGTACATATACACAATGGAATACTACTCAGCAATCAAAAAAATGAAATAATGCCATTCACAGCAAAATGGATGAAATTGGAGAAAATTATTTTAAGTGAACGAACACAAGCTCAGAAAGAGAAACACCACATGTTCTCACTCATATGTGGGAGCTGAATCAAAATTATAAGAAGGAAAAAATCCTATACAAAGGTCAGATCATAATAAAAGAAAAAAAAGTTAAGAATGGTATTATTATAGATGGTCTAGAAAACTCATGTGATAGTTCTGACCAGGTAAAAAGAAAGTTCACTGCAGGAAAAGTTTTTATCTTAAACAGAACTGGAACCCAAGGATATATAGAAAAATATTACCATAAAAAGACAAGTAAATGGTAGAGAAATCTTTGATGGGGGGGTGGGATATGGGGGGAAGTGTATAAGAGGGTAAGGGGGAACCTATATGAATAATGTACAACAAAATACATATATGGAAATGTCACAATGAAAAGCATGTCAGAATGAATCACATTAAGGTATACATTTCCAATCAAAAAAAGGAAAAAAAAGACCTGAGCTCTTAAATCAGGGAGCTCTACCATGTCAGACACCAAGCAACTTAGTCTTTCTAATCACCTTGGAGGGGTGCCAGGTTGTCAAAAGCCTCCAGCAGGGATGATGAAGAACCTGGTGCTGAGGGGAGGTGGGAGGCCCAGTAGCTGACCCCTTTCCCCTGGCTGCCCAGCCCCTCCTCATGATGTCAGGCTCTGACCCAGAGGACAAAACTGCTCCCTACTGTGCCACGAAAGCCACAGCCTTCACACCCAAAGGCCAGGGTACTTTCTGCCCTGAAGACAGACAAGGTGGGTCACTTAGGCCAGCGGCACCTCGCTGGTATCCAGCCAGCCTGCCCTAGCTACCAGCCACCCACAGCTTCTGCAGCCTCTCACTGAGCCCAGACAGGTAGAGTGGAGACGGCTGCCCAGTGTGTAACCCACGGAAGCCAGAAGCAAGGCAAAGTGGGGGCATCAAGCCACTGCTTTAGAGGGATTTGATGTTCCGTAAGGGCTGGGGTTTAGCTCAGTTGATAGAGCACTGCTCTGCGCTGAGGACCCAGGTTCGATCTCCAGCACCACAAAAATAGTAAAAGGACATGGCAATCCACTCCTGAAACAATCACCTGTTGAAAACTCATTGACTGTGTCTATTAGTTGGACTCAACGGCACCTAATGACAACAATTACTCAGCAAGAGCAACTAGAGCCAATTTTACTTCCACCTTTTGTGAGATTTCCCAGGGCCAGAACAGACTCATACCAGAAAACGGCTGGTACTTACAGTAAAGGTCTTACTATAAGATTTGGACTCCTCTCTCTCTCTCTCTCTCTCTCTCTCTCTCTCTCTCTCTCTCTCTCTCACACACACACACACACACACACTGCATTTTTGATAAGTGAGTGTGAAACAGCACATCCCAACAGGCATTTTGAGAAAAGTTTGCAAAAATACTGGAAACATGTATAACTGAAGGCACACAGGCCAAATAATCACACCACCAAATAATAGATGAGAAGAATTCTGTAAGGAAAGATGCCAAGAACTGAACCTGGTGTATTTTTACTAGAAGCACAAAGACTTCTAGATAACCTAATACTACCAAACTGAACAGCAAGGTCATAAAAACCAACAAGATAACACTTCCCACTGATGGGACAGTTAGAAACTAGAAGGCCCCATCTCAAGTTTAAGGCCTGACTGGGAGCTGAGGTGGAAGGATTTTACCCCAAGGACAAGTATTTCAGACTTCCTAAGGAATCCAAACCAGGAGGTTTGAATGTATCATGGAGACAGCTAGATGGCTTTATGGGAAGTGAGAGAGAAAAAGAATAAAATCAAAGGCATGGAACTTTGTAGCTTAACAAGGCATTTTGCCCATAAGCCCTGTGTATCACCTGCTGAGAAGCTGTCTCCACCAGGGCGGCAGTCTCTCCTAAGGAGTGCAGAGCCCTCAGTGGCCCTCTGTCATTGGGGCAGGTGGCACATCAGGGAATCTTCTCCCCGGGTCTCAGCCTCGTGATCACTCTAGTAATGTTGCATCTCCATGGTAAGACAGGAGAGGTGGCAGAGGGCGTGGAAACCTGCCGGTAGGGGCTTCTCTTCTGTGTAGGGCCACTCCAGCAGGTGAGGGGCAGCGGGGGTCTGAGGGTCTGTGTCCCTTCAAAACTCCTATGCTCAGCACTGACTCCTAGTGTCATGGCTTTTGGAGATGGTGAGGCCATGATCTCATAAGGAGACTCAGGGAGGTCAGGCCCTCTTGCCACCACATGAAGACAGAGCTAGAAGGCCATCTACAAACTGGGAAGTGCCCTCACCAGACACCAAATCTGCTGGCACCTGGAGCCTGGCCTTCCAGCCTCAGGAATGGTGGGAACTCTATTCCTGCTGTGCATGAGCCACTCACTCCATGGTGCTTCCTTACATGGCTGGAATGGACTGAGACAGGAGGTGTGAGGCCAATCACTTTAATCAGGGATTTCTCTTCTCTCCTTTAAGGATTGAGATTCTTCAAAGGCCAGGACTGCTGGGACCTTGCAAGGTGCTGCTGGCCTGTGTGGCCCGCCCCATCTACCTTCAGAGCAGAAAGAGCCCTGGCTTTCAGGGGTGAAGGCTGTGGCTTTCGTGGTGCATTGGGAAGCAGTTTTGTCCTCTTGGCCAGGGCCTGATGTCATGAGGAGGGGGCTGGGAAGCCAGGGGAAAAGGGTCAGCTCCCTGGGCTCCCAGTTCCCCTCAGTGCTAGGCTCTTCACTACCCCTGGAGGCTTGTGACACCCGGGTGCCCTTCAAAGTTAATTAGAGCCACACCTGAGTCTTTACTGTGGTAGACCCAGCCTAACCTGGAGGCCCCAGTATTTTGTGTGCCAGGCCTTATTTATGACTTGTCTGGACTCTGACAGCATTTACCAGCACCTCATGTGAGAGTAACTGGTCCCTCAACTTAGGTTACCCAGCACTTCACCATGGGGTTACCCTGCACCTCACCTGTGTGACCTACAACCTCACCTCAGGCTTTCTAGTTCCTCATCTTGTGGGAAGCCAGTGCCTCAATTTTAGGATCACACCACAACCATCAGTCTTCCATGTAAACTCTCTCCTTTGGCCCTCACCAGAGCCCATGAGGTGCAGTGATAGTCCCACGGAGGTGTCCCAAGGGCCTTGCACAGCACAGTAGTGTGGTCTGGGTGAGAAGGCGACTTGAAGGACTCCGTTAGGAGATAAGGCACAGGAGGTGCTGCTCCCTCACAGGGCCTCTCCAGCTTTTGATGTGCTAATAAGCCACTTTTCTCTTTAATTTTGTTTTTGGCAAAGATGCTTAACGTGAGACCTGCCCTCCTAACAAACTCAGTGTGTGTGTGTAGGGGGGATGCTGAGAAAGTGTGTCCCTAATGAGCTGCACCCTCAGGCCCTACTCACAAACCTACACACAGCTCAGTACTGCCCACTATAAGTCCAATGCCATATAGCAGGTCTCTAGAACTTTCTCATCAATGGGCATAAAGTTTCAGCTAAGCAAGATGAATTCATTTTAACTAGCAAACTTTTACTGTGGGAGTCTTCCTGATAGGCCTGGGGCTCTTTTGAAAGTAAAAATAGGATTGTGAAGACCAAACAGAGTAATGAGGTGCCCAAGATAATCACTACCAACATCGCTCAGGCAGGGCAGGCTGACCCTGGGGGCCTCACACTCCACACATGGTTTCAGAGATGCAACAGTTTTCAAGTTATGTGACTGCCCAGGGGACATCTGTCACTGCTTGGGGCTGGGCAGCGTGCTGCTGGCATTTAGGGTAGAACCGGGGGTGCTGTTCAACATCCTACAGCACCCAGGGCAGCCCCCACAAGGGTCACCTGGCTCCAGTTGGGCCAAGGTTGAAGGGCCCAGGTTATGTGACATTCCATCCTCAGGAGTAGAAGCTGGCCTGTCGCCCTGCTGTCTCCAGGTGCCTCTCAGCATGCTGTTTCTTGCCCAGACTTTCTTAAGGCCTGGAGGTGCTGCAGGTTCAGAATTCCAGGAGACTCTTGGAGGTAGCAGGTAGCAGCCACTATGCGTGGGATTCCTTTAAGGGGAAGGAGGTGAAGGAACAAGACAGAATGACCCTAGGCCCCACAGGTGACAGGCCATCTGGAAGGCCTCAACCTCTGTGACCTAGGGCCAGTGGTGCATCCTGGGCTGCAGGGCACAGGCCTTGGCGGCATTGGCATTGGAAGGTGGCTGTGCTCCCAGTCAAGCATTGGCCCTGCTGGCTCCTTGGGCTGGAAAGCTTGGACCCTCAGGTTGCCAAGGCCATCAGGACCTGTCTACTGCTTCTGTGACAGCAGAGAAGCATCTGTGGCACTCTGGAGTGAGGCCAGCAGAAGCTGTGTGTCCTTTGGCAGGGGTGGCCATGCTTGCTCCCTGCCCCGCCTCATCCAGTCCTGCAGGGCAGATGGAAGCCATAACCTCCACACGAAGTCAATGAGGCTGCACAGAGGTGGGAAGGGGATTCCAGCCCAGCATTGTGCAGGACAAGAATGGCCTCTACAAGGATGTCGGCCTGACAGATGGGTCACAGAGGAGTAGTGACAACTGTGCTGGAGGACAGAGAGGCACCAGTGGGTAAGGTTCACCTGGGACACATGGGCAGCCTCCTCCTCCCTCCCTGGGAGTGGCTTCCTCCTCTCACCCCTTTTGGAAATGTGGCACCTTGATTAGGTTTCAGAAGAGTTCATTTCTCCTTCCTCCCCACTCCCCTCTACTCCACAGTAGCTCCCCCCATCCACAGTTCCCCTTCCCAGGGTTTTAGTTACTCAAGGTGGGCTGTAGTCCAAAAAGATTAAATGGAAAGTTCTAGAAACACAGTATAGTGTATTCCTATATTTTTCTTTGTTATTATTAGTTATGATTGCTAATCTCTTATTGTGCCTAATTTATGAACTGAGCTTTATTCCATAGGTATGTATATAGGAAAAGATGTGGCATGCATAGGGTAGTACTCTCTGTAGTTTCAGAACACAGAGAATGTCCTGGGATGCATCCTGTGGATAAGGGGTTACTCTATCATCTGCATTACCTGCTTTTACCTCACAGTGGGCTCTCAGGGCTCAGACCAGGGCTTAGAGCTGCTGGCGGCCCAGCCAGCTCCATCAAGCCAACCTGCATTTGGTAACCTGGATAGGTGCACACGTCCAATGGCAGGTTCCCCCTCAGGTTGGCCTGAGGTCAACTCCAAGTTCGCAGAGGCGCCCAGGCATGAAACACGGACCAGACTAGGGATGCTCATTCATCTGGGCACAGAGATGCTTTTGTCTTTTAACCTTTGCTTTTCCCTCCCTAGGAAATCCCTCTTACAGACTGTGACCAGTTCACTTGGTTTAATCTGTTCAATGTGGGAAGACTGGAACTACAGAGGTTTCAGTTCTCTACAAACTCTCCTGTGCCTGCAGCTTTAGCCCTGTGGCATCCGATCCCGTCAGATCTCGGAAGCTAAGCAGGGTCGGGCCTGGTTAGTACCTGGATGGGAGACCACCTGGAAACACCAGAAGCTGTAGGCTTGGGAGAAGGACCTGGCAACCCCCTTCCAAAAATCAATCTGCCATTGAAAACCCTATGAACAGCAGAGAAGCACTGACAATAGTGTTTCCCCTGTTGTACAGAGGGTCGCTATGAGTCGGATACCGACTTGATGGCACCTAACAACAACAACAACAAACTCTCCTGGACTCTGCTTTGCACTGTGTAACACCTGCTGCCATGCCCTTGCCCCATCAGTCCAACTCTGTTATCCTGTCCCCAACCCAGCAGGATTTATAACAGAACATTAATTTCTTTAAAGGTGCTTCAATGGAGAACAGGCCAAAAACCTAGATAGAGATAAGGAGCAGACCAGCCTCCTCGGTGACATGGCTGGGGTGTGTGATGTCTCTGTCCCATTTGGTCAAGTTTTCTTTGTGTTGGGGGGTCTCCAGCAGGCCTATGGCTTGTTTTCTATAGAATAAATACAATATCTCCATAAATGATTAGATTAAATGAAATGCATTTGAATGAAATGTATAAAATCTGGCATCCTTCTGAAGGATTTCTGGAATGGAACAAGAAAGACTGAACACAGGTAGCTGACTACTGTGTGCCAAGTTCATGTACTTTCTGAATTTTTTTTTTTTTATATAACTAAACAGATGGATGGAAATCACTCTCCACCAGAAAGGCAGCAGCACATTGATTTAGTACACACAGAAGCAGCAGTAGGCTCCGTGCCTGGGTCCAGGATTTCTGAGACAGCAGTGACAAATGGAAGCTATTATTTCCATTAGCATTTACTGCTGACACACAGCATGCTGGGCACTGCCAGGCAGCCCTGCTGGCTTTGTGGGATGAGGTGGGTTTCCTTCCTATCTTTGTGTGCTTCTAATGGCAGGCTGTGGCAAGGAAATGGGATGTAACCCTGGGCCAGGGCCACCTCAGAGGCACAGGTGAGGAAAGGCTGGGCAGGGGCTGTGGGCCAGGGCCCTTCCTGCCTCCATCCTGAGAGGCAGCATGGACCCTGGCCAGGCAGCACTTTGCTGAATAAATGCCGAGATTTGGCTTTTCATCCCTGAATGATCTTCAACTAGTAACTGCTCTTACATTTCTCTAAGGAGCCTGGGCCAAAGGTTCCCATGTAGTTGCTATCAGATTTAAAATGATTAGCAAAGGACAGGAAGTTGAAGAAGCTGAGATGTCAGAAATCAGTGGTGCACAGGGCACAGGATCCAAGGGCTGCCTCTTCTACTCCAAGTCACCAGCTCAACTCTGGGAGAAAGTGCAGACCACTCCAACCAAATTGCCTGGACCAGCCATCCACATAATTCCCGCCTCCTGCAGAGTGGCCCACTGCTCACTGTCCCTGGGGTTGAGCCATCTTAGCAGAGGAGAATGGGAAACAACTTGAGAAATGCTCTGTGCAGAAGGCCAGGGCAGTCATCCACAGCTGTGCATTAGCTCATGTCCTGTGACCTGTTCTTTTGGGGACCTGAAGGCTGAGTGCAGAGGACAGTATAAAAGGAAGGTCCCCCATCCAAGTATGTGTCCTGGAGCAGGTGATGTGGACAGTATCCTCTCACCACAGCCAGTCACAGCACCTGGCTGTTCCCATGATGACTTTTGCCACAGAGTCCTCAGGCCACAGGAGTGAGTCCTCATAATTAGCCAGGAGGAAGGGAGGGCAAGCGCCCTCTGCCTGCTGAGCTTCCCTCTGGCTGGAATGGAGGCCTCCCCACACACGGGCTCATGCTGCAGCCTGTGCAGGGGGCAACTTGGCTCAGGCTTCCGCTATGGCCATCCTTCTCACACATCTTCACCCTGGGGAGGCCCCATCCCCACGCCTCAGCCATACCATGCACTTGCACCTCCCTGAAAGCCCTGCCTCTGATGCACCAGGCCTTGCTGCGATTCAGCCTCTGGGTCCCACAGCCCCTATATATGGCACCTGAGATGCTCCATGGAGCTCAGCCAACTGCCTGTTCCCCTCCAGACCAGCCTGTCCAGCTTTGACCAGGAGCTGGAGCCTGCTTTAGGCAGGTGCTCTACAAATACTGATAAGTCACTGGATGGAAAATGGAGGGAGGGATGACCAGGGAGCACTCACGGTGTGCGGTGCCTCCCTGGTGGTGCAGAGAAGAGAAGGGTGAACTCTGGGAACCAGAAGAGAAGGTGCTGTCAGGGATTTATCACCATCCAGCAAAGCCCAGAATGCATGAACTTGCAGATGGGAGATGAATCAGCACATGTTCCAATCCATGTGTCCTTGGATCTGCAGCTTTGAGGGTGGCCCTCCCAGCCCTGACATTCCTGACAGGAAGAAGCCATCACAAACTCAGCTCCCTGCCTTTTGGTGGTAAGGTGCCCTTTGAAGAGGAGTGCCCTTGCCCTGGTGGACAAGGCCCTGCCACTGCAGAGGAGCGAGAGGTGTCCTTGAGGTTGAGAATGTGGCTTTGACTTCATGAATCAGATCAGGAGGGATTCATCTATACCGCTAACATCCAATCCTCAGCCACCCAAGTGGTCCATATCAGCCAGGTGCCATGGCAAGTGACCCTAATCCCAGCATCTCAGGAGGCAGAGACAGGAGGATTGCAAGTTCAAGGCCAGAGGTAGCCTGTACAACTTAGACCCATCTCAAGATAAAATATAAAAAAGGAGGCTAGGGGTGAAGCTCAGCTAGGCACTTGCCTAGTATGCATGAGGAACTGGGTTCAAATCCCCAGTGCCACAAAAAAGTGATCTGTATCAGTAACTCCCTGTGGCAAGATAACGCCCAACTGCTCACAGGCTCACTGTGCCATCTGGGCACCCTGGAACATGCTTTGAGCACCATCTGTTTCTAGGCACAGATCCTCCACACAGGCATGACTATGGCAGCCTGTGGTCAAAGTGACAGCAGCCGACCCCCAAATGCACACACTAGCTGCTGGAGGAAGCTGGATGAGCTTCTTGGGGAAAATTAGTTTTCTAGCCTTTCTTCATGAGAATCAGGGGTTCTTTTATCTGTGAGAAACATTGCTAGGCTTTCCAGCACTTTCAGAGAACACCAGTCTTATTACTATTTGCTTGCTGCTCTGAGCTTGTGGATTTTTCCTTAATCAGAAAGCAGCACACAGAACTAGCACCACAATGTAACTCCAAGCCATCAGGGCCCCATTTCCACCAATGGCCCACAAAGGGGGTCGTGCACAGAGGACACACTGTTACTTTCGGGCAGCCACAGATGGCCATTGCCCTGCGTACAGCACCATGGCCCCAACATAGCCAGCTTCACCATTAAGCCCCTAAGAGAGAGGCAAAGCTAGGCACAGAAAGGAACAGTCACCGGGTGCCATCAGGCGGCCAGTACTGGTTTTGAAACAAAGGAATGGGCAGCCACAAGGACTCCCAGCCTCAGGGCAGCAACCCAGGGCCCAGAGCTGAGGGCCCATGTTTACCGTACTTAGGGATTAGTAGCTGGATCCAGGCCTGCCTCATAATAAATTCCCACCCACCCAGGAATACCCTGGGATAATGCCATGTGTGCAGAAAGAACACACTGTGCCAGCATGTGTGGCAGGATGCAGGCGCTGTGTGGGTGTCTGGGGTGAAGGGAAGGTGTGGCGGGAGCTGGAAGGTGCAGAGAGCCTTGTATCTGCCTTGACAGAACCTGTGAAGTTGGCCTTCCCATCTGGCAGTAGTCCCTTAGCCTCATCAGTTGCTGATGTCCTTTAAAATACCTTGAACTTGCCATGCATCTGGTAGTCCCAGGAGACCACTGTTACCTGGGAAGAAAATTCCTCAGAAGAGCCACAAGAGGATTAGAAACCTCTCTGGGAGACACCCCCCCTGCTGGGTAACCATGTGCGCTCCCCTTTCCAGATGTAAGTAAACATTTGCTTCCTGGCCCCTTTGAGACCAGGTAGGGCCAGGTAGCTAATTTTGGTCAATGAGCTGTGAGAAAATTTATGAACCAGGGGAATGTGGGATGTGTGCTGTGGGGACCTCCAGGGACCCCTTTGCCTCTGCAACAATGCTGGTGGCAGGTCTGCCAGCCTGTGTCCTGGGAAGAAGAGGTGTGGACTAGCTACTCTAGCCAAATGGCACAAGGTTCATGTGTGAGAAGAATGCCGTGGTTTAACAGCCTCATGCTCTGGACTTGGCTCTTGCAACTCAGCTGCTCTGGCAGAGACACAGATCGACAGTACTAGTGAGACCAGGAAGGGAAGCGGGGAATAGATTAAAGTAGAGGTACTGTTTCAAATACCGGAAAAGGAGTGGTAATCCACTCCCAAGGTGATCCCAACACAATCAGCCATTGAAAACTCTATGAAGTTGCTATGAGTTGGGCATGGCTCAATGGCACCTCACAAAAACAACCGTTTCAAATACCAATTCTGAAATAGATATGCAAATCAGGCTCATTCTTTCTTCTGTCTATAAAACCTGGATGGTCACAAGAGTATTCTATGTTCCTTTTTTAAAAAGTAAAAGTGCTGTGTTAACTACTATCTTACAACGTCACAAGTTTTGACATAGGTGTACTCTGTGCAGCAGCCCCACCACTGAGGTGACATAGGCTCCCACCACCCCCAACATTGGCTTGGGCTCCTCTACAGATTTTCCTATCCATCTCCCTGCCTCTGTGAACCACCAAGCTATCACTATATGTTGTTTACATCTTCCAAATTTTTTATCAGTGGAATCATCCAGAGTGTATTGTTTTCTGTCTGGCTTCTGCAATGGTTTTGTGTTCCATACTGATCACTGTTATGTACTGGCAGCCTCTTCTCTTTTTATGGCTGTATAGTGCTCAATTGTATGGACATACCACACTTGTTCATTTCTTTCCACTTTAAAGTTGTCACAAAGAAAGCTGCTGTGATCACTCATGTGCTCATCTTCCTATAGGCATATTTTCATTCCTTCTAGGTAAATGTCAGAGTTGATATATCTAACTTCTTAAAAATCATGCTGGGTGCAGTGGTTCACGCCTTTCTTCCTAGTGACTTAAGAAGCTGAGGCAGGAGGATCATGAGTTCAAGGCCAGAGGCAGCTTGTGTAAGTTGATGAGAACTTGCCTCAACAACAACAAATAATAAAATAAAAAAGGGGTTGGTAAATGGCTCAGTGGAAGAGCATTTACCTCTCATATCCAAGGCACTGGGTTCAATGCCAAGTACTGTTAAAAAAAAAAACCCAAAGAACTAATATTTTCCCAAGTGATTGCACTATTTTACATTTCCATCAGCAGCAGACCAGAGTGCTGAGTTTAATCCTTTAAATACTCAAAAAAAGTCTTTTAAAAATTGTGTTGGGAGGGTGACTACCAATTCTGGGCTGTTTTTAGAAGAGGAAACTCACCATGAGGTGCAGAACTGGCATGAATGGATCAACTGAGCAGAAGTGCATGTACATATATGAGTCAGTACATGCGTGCGTAGCCTTGTCCATGTGTACATACATATATGCACATGTACACACATGCTTCACACATGTGCATATGTGCATGTCTGTGCTGTTTCTGTATGTGCATGTATATGAGTGTGTATGTGCATATGTGTATATGAGTATATGTGCATATGTGCATGTATATGAGTGTGTATGAGTGTGTGCATGTGAAGGTATGTGTGTGTATGTGTGTATATGTATGTGTGTGTAGCCTGCAGATTTTGAGTCAATGACAAGATGACTCTTTTAATAATATGATGGTAGAGCCACAAAATCAGCCACTTAAGTAGTGAGCTACCTGTCCCAGAGGTACTTTAGCAGAACTTTAGCTGGCTGGTGGGGCTGCTGAGCAGGCTCTGTAATGGTTTCTCTCCCTTCAGTTCTAAGCCTGGGAACAGAGCTTCATGACAGAGGGTCTCTGAGGTCCTCCTGCTGGGTGCTTTTGGTCCAGGCACTTACTCCTTGAGTGAAGACTCTGCGTGTGGCCTCCCTGGTACCTCCAGCTGTCCAAGCCCTGCAAGCCCAGCTTGGCAGCAGGGCATCTGGTGGGAGAATGGGCCATCTTTGCCCAGTGGGGGCAGCTCCTTGCATCGTGCAGTGGTACTGGGGGCATCCTTTGTGGTGACCTTAGCATTCTGCCAATATCAGAATGTGACGCTGGGTTTCTGCTGCATCTAGTGGTTGAGTAGCATTACTGCAGTGGAAGCAAGTGCGGACCCCCCTTTCTTTAAGCCTTGGGAAACTGACAGCTTCTTCCACATTGTTTCCAAAGTACCTACTGCTCCCAAGTTGCACAACAACCAGAAATTTGAGATGGTTCATTTATTCCCATACCCCAGGAGACTCCAGTGACAGCTTTCAGCATGACTACGAAAGTACACATGGTGGGGGAGCCAAGCATTCCAGAAGAGCCCCACAGCCACTCCTCCCTCAGGCCACCCTTGCAGTAGGACCTGTGGTTATAGAATGGGAAACCTGGGAGTCTCTGGAGCCCAGTGTGGCAGGGCCAAGTGGAGCCCTGAATTGCCAAATACACAGAGGTGTGGTTGCCATAATTGACAGCCGGGTCAAAGCAGAAGCCGAATGGGAGGATCCTGACCTGCAGAGACTTGTGCCATTGGCTTGCTGGTCCATGATGTTCCCAGACAGGTAAGTGACAAACATGTCACTAAATTCCTACCTGATCTCGTGGAGCTGAAGAGCTCGAGTCTAGTGACCGGAAGTCTAACCCGAAACACAACAGAGGTGCAGGCCTCAGCTGATTGCAGACTCCAGCCTGTCTCCAGGCCCAGAACCCCTCCAGTGTGCAGGAGGCGAATCCCCTAGAGCAGTACCCAGGCCCTGCCCACATTGACACCATTACCCTTCCTCCCAGTCTTCTCTGAGGGTCCTGCCCACTTGGGAAACTACACTGGGAAAAAGAAACCATCAGGCTTTGCAGGGCTGCTGGGCACTGACTCTAGGAGCCCTGAAGCATCGCTGTGGTCCAGCAGGCAGGGCCTATGTAGTCAGGGGACCCATGGAGGGTTGACTCTGCTCCTCCTAAGTGGCTCAGGATGCCCTTGAATCCCTCCATGCCCCTTGTTCTGGTGGGCATGATTGGCATGGACTTACTCAGCAGGTGGCAGAATCCTGTAGTGGCCCTGACCTGTGGTGAGAGGCTGTCAGGGTAGGAAAGGCCAAGTGCCACCCATGGGAACTGTCCGCACCCAGGAAAGAAGGAAGCAGATGCTGTCACTTCTGTGTTTTTGGAGAGGCTGAGATAAGTGGCCCCACTGCAGGCCTGAAGGATGTGGGGGCCTACCACATATGCATCCCTTTGCCTGTTTGGTCTGTGTATAAAACAAATGGGTTTGGAGATGACTGAGGACTAGCGTAAGCTTAACCAGGTGGTGAGGACAACTGCAGCTGCGGTGGCAGACACAGCTTCATTCCTTGAGAAGATAAACACAGCACCTCCCTGGTAACTGGTAGGTGGTAGTCGATCTGGACACACAGTTAGTGAAGAATCAGAAGCTGGTCACTGTCAGTGAGCAAGGCCAGAAAGCCACCTTCCCTGTCTTACCTCTGTGGCGCCCCTGCTTTCCAGCATTAGAGCTCGGCTCACAGGGATCTTGATACCTTTCTCTCCCCCAATGTCACACTGGCCTACCACACTGGCCCAGCATGATGAGTGGGCCTGGGTGCTGTGAAGCAGTTCCTCCAGACTCTGGTGAGATGTGTGGGGGGTGGTTATTATCAGATATGACTCACAGCGACCCTCATAGGGTTTTCATTGCCTGATTGTTTCGGGATTGCTTCGAGAGTGGATTGCTACGTCCTTTTCCTGTTTTTGAAGTGCTGGGGATCGAACCTGGGTCTTCAGAGAGTGCAAAGCAGGGCTCTACCAACTGAGCTAAACCCCAGACCAGCTACAACAACAACAAACAAACTGTTGGTGGAAAGGGAACTAAATCTGACCTTCCTCTTCAGTGGCATTCCTCAGTGACCAGTGGCCTGGCCTGGAGGCCCCTTCTATAGCACTCCACTTTCTGGGCGTCTTTAGCTTCTGGAAGCAGCACATTCCTCACCTAGGTATGGGACTCCATTCCCCAGCCGGCCCACAAACTTACTAGTTTTGAGCCAGACCCAGAACAGAAGGCCTTGCCACAGGTCCAGGCTGCCAGGCTAGCTGTTCAGCCACCTGGGCCACGTGGCCCAGCAGATCAGTGGTGCTTAGGGGTCAGTGTAGACAGCGGTGTGTTCTGGAGCCTTCAGCAGGCTTGTGAATCTGGCCCACAGGTCTGCAGCAGCGTCTTGCCATTCTTCTTCAACTACTGTCCTTTTGAGAAGCAAGTTTGACTACGGGGCCTTTGGAGAACCTGGACACTTGAGCACAGCCACCAAGTGACTGCCCAACCTGTGCTGCCCTTCATGACCCTGGCCGATCCCACTCACCATGCCCTGTGGGTGCACAGGCATGGCAAGAGCTGGCACCAAATGAAAGTGGAATGTGGCGCTCAGGTCAGGCAGGCCTGAGGTGCGAGGAAGTGATGTGGGATGCGTCATGGCTGTGGCTCCTTCTCCTGCTACACCGACTGCCTTCTCCCTGCACCTATGGCTTCAGGGGAGTCCCCTGTGGCCACATGATTGAGGAGAGGATGACACGGGCCAGGTTTGCAGTGGCCGTGAGCACCGGGCAGGCTCCCCACAAAGAGCACAGCTGCAGCCTGTGGTCCCCTCCTCGCTAATACGACAGTGGGCAGCATGTTGAGGTATGCACCTCAGTGTGCACTGTGCCTGGAAGGAGAAGTGGCAGGTTGTGTGGCTGTGGCCAGTGGCTTGGCTGGATGACCAGGGACTTAAAAGTAACGCAATTAGGGAACAACTGACAGGGAAATTCAGAAAAAGGTGTGTGAATTCCCCCGCCCCCGGCCCTGCCCCTGCCCCACCCCCGGCTCCGGACAAAAACCACAACAGTGTATGCGTCCTGTGTGAAGCTCACCAAAGGGGAACCTCAGCCAAAAAGACTTTAATAATCCTGTGGAACGGAGGACTCATTCTGTGGACACCAGGCAGCTTGCTTCCCAGCCACCCCTGTCACTGCCCAATAGGCTCATGAATAAAGTGGCCATAGTGGCAGGGATGGAGGTGACAAGGGCTCAGCAACATGGACTTCACTCACCAAGGCTGACCTAGCTACACCACAGCCAAAGGGCCAACCTGCCAGCAGCAGAGACCAACCCTGAGCCTCCAGTGAGGTGCCACTCCCCGGGGTGGCCAGCCAGCAACCTGATGGCAGGCTGATTACACTGGGCTGTTTCCATCATGAAAGGGGCAGTGTTTGGTCACTTGGGCTATGGATTTGCCTTCCCTGCACAGACTGCTTCTGCCCAGCTGCATTCTGAGGCTTCACAGCATTCCCTGCCTAGTCTGATGGCATTCACATGGCACAGCTTCCCAGCCAAAGAACAGTAGTGGTGGCCCATGTTCACGGAGGTAGTCAGACTACCATAATCCTCATTTTCTGAGGCAGCTGGCTTGAGAGAACGATAGCCACAGTGCCAACTGGGTGGCATTTCCTTGTAGGGCTGCTGCAAGCATCTCCAACAGGTGGCACGCGCTCACAACTGGCATCTATAGATGAGGCTGTTTGTCCCAGATCCAGGCTCCATGGGTCCAGGACTGGGGTGGAAATGGGAAGGACGCAATGCACTAGCATTGCTAGCAGCCACCAGCTGCTAGCACCATGAGACACCATGAGAATGTGTCTCATTCCCAGGATGACTCCACTAGGTCTTAGGAGGAAGAACTCCTCCACTGACTCCAAGAAGCTGGCCATGCAGGCTGCTTCAGTCACTCTGGGATCCCCATGTCTCCCAGTGACAGACACAGGAAGGAATGACCATGCTGCTGGGCGAGTCTCCCCAAGTACCAAGGGACACCGGGCTGCTACTCCATCATGCGGTTGGCAAGGGGGTGTCTGAACAGAGGAGAGTCTTGGTCTCCCCAGGCCCTGTGATTCAGCTTGTAGGAAATGGCAATACCCCAATACAACTGGGACTGTGACCAGCCCAGACCCTTTAGGAGTGAAGGGCGGGTCACCTGCCCAGCAAGACCATGCCCAACCCTGGGGCTTACCAAAAGCAAAGGGACACAGGATGGGTGCAGAAGGCAGGCAGTGGCTGTGACCATGTGACCAGTTACAGAGAGGACTGCAATAGCCCTGGGGATCACCTCCCTACTTTGTCACAAATCCTTGTGCTGGGGACACCAAAAAATACTTTTTACTTCCCTCTCTAATCTCCTTACCCTGTGACAGGAGATGTGTTGGCTTTCTGTCACCGAAGTGACTGACCCCAACTGGACACTATAGTGTTAAGAAGGGTGTGTGTCATCCAAAGGCCTTGTGCCCTCTTCTGGGGAAAGAGCGAATGCTGTCTAGTTGCCCTCAGGAGAGCTGCATCCTGTCAGGGGAAGCATGGCTTTGCTACTGTCCTTACTAGAGACTAAGTGTGGTTTAGGGAGATGCCAAGTTGACCAAAGGTAGACCAGGATGGTGGGTTTTACGTGGCCTTGGGTGGGCTATGGTGCTCAGTTGTGTGGTCGAGATATTGCTGTGAAGGTATTTTGCAGATGGGATTAACACCTGCAACTGACTTCTGACCTTAACTGTAATTTCAGGCACCAACTTTGATAATGTGGGTGGGCCTTGCACAGTTAGTTGAAGGTCTACTGTTCTGGGGGATGAAGAATTTCTGACTCAACACTATAGCATCAAGACCTGCTTCAGTTTCTGATTGGTTGATGTGCCCCAGCGATTTCAGACCTGCCAGCCTACACAATGAAGTGAGCAAACTGCTTAAAAAAAATAATCTATCAATCAATCCATCAATTAATTGATCTATCCATCCTTCCATCTATCCATCCATCTCCTATAGGTTATGTTTCTCTGGAGATCTCTTACTGATACAAACCAATAATTACTTTTTATAATATTTCTGCTTGTAGCAATCACTGTGGCATTCGATCCCATCAGATCTTGGAAGTTAAGCAGGGTCACACCTGGTTAGTACTTGGATGGGAGTCTGCCTGAGAACAGCAGGTGCTATAGGCTTGGAAAAAGGGCCTGGCAACCCACCCCCAAAACAATCTGCCATTGGAAACTGTTGGGGATTTTTAAAGCATCCCATGAATAGGGTCCCTTAGACTAGCCTGAGGGAATGACCTCTAGATGACTCGAGGGCCACATTCCACTCACTCACTCCTATCCCTCCCATCGAGTGGGTAAAGATGGCCCCTGACCAGTCTGACCTTGTCCCAACCACCTCTACCTTGATTGGCTACCCTTAGCTCCCGGATTGGTTCCTAAGGTACCCTACCTGATTGGACCCTTACCCACCTTACCCACCAATCCTAATTGTACCTCAAAATCACCCTATTTAACTGCCCCTACCTGGCACCCTAATTGGCTGCCCCCAGTACACACCCTCTTCCAGGATCCTATATAAATGGGCTCCTGGACCCCACCTGTACCCTTCACCCTTCACTGTTCTCCAATTGCTGTCTGAACCCCATCATCTTGATCCAGCGCTCCCCAATCCTGAGACAGACCATCTAGCAAGCCAGCGAGTCAAGACCAGGGGCCCCAAAGCACCGAAGGCTACAAGCAACTCACTAACAGCCTCCCAACTCCTCCCATCTTTGGGAAGGAGGGAGGTAGAGAAAGCGAGCTGCAAGAGTCAAGACCACCACACCTCCAGTGCAGTGGAACATCTGTTATCTGTGAGCCTGCAGCATTCTATGCTGCAGGCTTTGAGCTAGCTAGCACTTGTCAGGGGCTGCTTGCTGGTTGCCCCTCACTTGGGGAGCCACCCAATAAACTTTCCCTCTCCTGTTTTCCCCAGAAGGTCTCCTGAGGTCCTTCTTTGGCGCCTCTGGCCACCACACCAACCAGGTCCTGTGGGTCCCCGATACCCACTCAGTGCTGGGGCAAGGCTTTGACCTCAGCTGGGCCTGAGCCGAACCCGACAGGAAACCCTATGAATAGTAGAGAAGCACAGCAATAGTGTTTCGTCTATTGTACATAGGGTTGCTACGAGTTGGACACTGACCTGATGGCACCTAAGAACATCATCATAATATTTCTATGAGTAGCAAAAGATACTTTCATGTTAATATTAAACAGAAGTCTAGGCAACTTGTAAAGTGATAGGTAACTAAAAGAGAACAAATGAGTATAAGGCAAGTAATATGCAGTTACAAATGCAGCCATTACTGCCAGTCTCACAGACTCTAAAGCAAGAACATCTTTGCTGAGGAGACCTGTTGGTGTTATTCAAGGTACAGCGAGAGTGAGCTCCATTCATTCTCTGTTCTGCTGTTTAAAACATGGAGATGTGTCTTGTACTTTATTGAGACTAAGCATGTATCATCAATTGAGAAAAGTCAAGTCTGCCACAGATGACTTCACCCTCAAGGGATATGATGGGTAAAGTCCCACCCCATGGAAGTGACAGAGCCTCCAACTGCCTGAGTGCCTAAACCCATACCAACAGAGCAGCGACACTGGCCTGTCTTCCTATGATTTCTTGCCTGTGGCCTAAGTGATGGGACACAGTGGAAAGCACAGACAGATGTGGCATGTGAATCAAGTGAGCCCCGAGGCTCCGACCACTCCAGTGCCTGCCACGCTGTCCAAGAGGCCCAGGCCACGTGGTACTATAGTGTCCATCACCAGATGACCCTGAGGAGCTGATAGTTACTACCCCCTGGGGAGGGCAACTGGCCCCCAGGGAGCTCATACACTAGCAATCAGGAGTCCTCTTCCATTTCTGGAGTTCATTGCTATTTAAAAGATGGATTTTGGCTGGGCACAGTGGTGCAGGCCTGTAATCCCAGTGACTTGGGAGGCAGAGGCAACCAGATCACAAGCCTGAGGCCAGAGGTAGCCTGCGTAACTTAACAAGACCTTGACTCAAGATAAAAAAATTAAAAATGGGCTAGGGGTGTGGCTCAGTAGCAGAGCATTTGCAAAGCATGCATGAGGCCCTGGGTTCAGCCCTCCAGGACCACAAAAACAAACAAACAAAAAAAGAAGATGAGTTTTGGTTTAATGGTTTGCAGTTGAAACTGTACTTCTGACTAAACTAGTTCTCTTTGGTTCCCTCCAGTGTTGGTATAAAATTGTAACCTTAAAAATCTTTTTCTGTGTTTCTTGGGGGTAACAGAAAAAACAAACCATGAGAGGAACCTGCAGGGCTTAAGGAGGTGAATAAACACCATGTCACAATAGGCTGCACCAGCCAGTCCAGGTGATTGCTTTCATATATGTGTGTGTGTGTGTGTGTGTGTGTGTGTGTGTGTGTCTTTTTTTTTTTTTTTTGCAGTACTTAGAGGTTGAACCCAGGGCCTCACACATGCCAGAGACATGCGCCACCACTGAGCTGCACCCTCAGCCCATTTTTTATCTTGAGAACAGGGTCTCACTAAGTTGCACAGGCTGCTTCTGGTCTTAAACTCATGAACCTCCTGCCTCCACCTCCAAGTGGCTGGGATCACGGGTGTGCACTATGTCGCCCAGCTCGGGTTCATTTTTAGTAGCCCTGTATCAGCTTATTTGGTGATGATAAGTTTACTTTTTTCAAAAACTGCAAAACCAAGTCCCCTTTCATTTGTTACTGAAGCCTCAGGGATGGGGATTTTACTCTATATCTGTCTCATAATTTTTATGGGCTCTTTAATCAGCTATTAAATTCTGAATAATGATTTCTAATGTTTTTGTCCTTGACATTATGCTGTGCATTTGTGAAATTAGCTAACTCACTTCTCCCACAACTCACAGTGGCAGTTGCTGCCAGCCCCATTTTACAGGTGTAGAAACTGATGTATAGGAAGGCAAAGGGGATCCCTCAAAATCACCTAGCCAGGAAACAGAAGTGCCCTGCTCCATTCTAGGTATCCCCCTGGGCCACCATGTATGATAATTAACTTCTCTGTGCCTTCTTTCTCCAAAGTGAAGCTCCACTCATTGTGGAGATTATTCGATTTAGGGTTCCATGCCCACAGATGACTGACTGGTGGACTCCAAAGCAACTCAGCCCCAGAGTTTAAGACCCCTGTGGGCCTGAGAGCCAGTGAAGCCCCTGGTGTCATCCTCCTGCTGTGGCCAAGGCTGCTGCTGACCAGCAGGTCTCCAAGTGGGTAGGCCTGGCCCAAGTAGGCCAGGGGCAAGTGTCCCCCAAGGTCAGAGTGAGGATTCAGCCAGAGGCCAACCTCAGTTCTAGAGGTCAGAGGATGCTTGGTTTTAGTGTCTGCAGGGCAGTCATAGCAGGACGGCTCCGCCCTGGTGGGGCTCCAGCTCCACAGCCAGCTCAACAGCAGGAAGGCAGCTGCAGCTCCACAACTGAAGAGCCCTGGACAGTGGCAAGGACAGTGGCAAGAGGCTGGGCCAGAGTTCCTGGGCCAGGCTGCAAGGCACACAGGAAAGGTGGGATCCTGTGTGTGAAGGCCTGCTTGCCGTGGGGAGCCCCAATCTATGAGAAAATGAATCTACAAGCCAGCAAAAGCTGCTGGGCTCTTCAAAAGAGCTTCATCCTGAAGATTCCTTCAGATGGGACATGCCTGGGTTTTTGTGAAAAACATAACCATAATCCCATGCAATATGTGCCTTTTTATCAAAAATATATGTGCCAAGTTTCACAACTGTGCATGAGACACTTCGCTTTCCTGTGGATGTGGTGTAGGTAATAAAGGGCAAGTGCCTCACAGACTTGGTCCCAGCATCCCTGCGATGCTCCAGGCCTCATTGCCACCATCTTGGGCCCTCTGCTTCATTCAACCAGGCTGGTTTCCCAAGGTCTTGGTGAGGTAGGTCATGCTTTCCATGGACTTGGACTTGGCCAAGTACTTCATCATCATGTTGAACCCAAAGGTGGATACCACAGGCCCCCACCAGCCCCTTGTTGGCCACTGCCCCACACGGTGCACTGGGTGGACCATTGCCTCACACGGCCTGGGGAGGTCACTGCAGCCAGCACACTGCAGCCAAGACATCCATGACACAGGGGTTGGGAGACCAAAGTCCTGGCCAGCCCTGCTGCTGATGCTGTGCCAGCACGCTGTTGGCTCCCAATGCCTCAGTCTCAGTCATCATGGGAAAGGGGGATTGAGAAGGCAAGACCCTCACAGGTTTCTTCGTGTCCCAATGCTGTACTGTTCTGCGAAACAAAACTGCCACATCTGGGGCAGAAGGCTTTCTTCTGGCACAGAAGTGAAGAAACTCCTCTAACTCACAGACGCAAGAATCACAGGCTGCAGTTTCTGGACACCCTCTAGTCCACAGATGTCACAGACGCCCTCTGCGAACAGGGCACTCTTGAGGGCCATGGGCCAGGTGCTGGGAGGCTGTTTTGAAATGAGTTTTATATTGGGGGTCGGCACACAACCACAGTGGCGGCTGCGGTGCCCCATGCACTGGAGCTTACTGTGCGCTCCACATGCTGCCCTGCTTCAGCCCACGGCGTCTGTCCACCCTGATCCAGGCCATCATCCTGGCTGGGGCCCCTGAGAGGTCCTCCTGAAGCTGTGGTTCGAAGCTGCTGCTGTGTTACAGCCTCGGGATGAGGAGACACAGTCAGGCCAGGGGTGCTCCCGCAGGGTGGGGGTACACTTGAAGCCAGGCTCAGAGGCGGCCAAAGACAGTCTGACACCTTCCTGGGCTGGAACTCCTCCTCCCACCAGTGCCACGCAGAGCCACCTCCACCTTGGCACAGCTGTCCCTCATCCTTGTCCCTCGTCCTCATCCCTTGCCTGGCCAATCCTCCCACCAGGCCCCTCCCTGTCTGGCACCCTCTCGGTGGCCCTCTGTGGCCTGTACCAGCTACCACACTCCACTGTAGTTAGGCTCATCAGCTGCCAGGCTGGGCTCTGCTGGCCTCAGGCCAGGCCACCTTGCTATCAACTAGGAGCCCCTTCCCAGACTGGGCCTAAGCTGCACCTGGGGTCAGGGTCTAGCCATGGCCAGGGCTGATATTTCCTCCATAAGGTTTCAGTAAGACTGTCACGTGCCCATACAGCCTGTGGCATGTGGTGGCTGATTCAAACACAGGATTAATTTTCACATGCAGGAGTGTAACTTGCATCCTGAAGGCCCTTTTCTTTAAAGTCTTGCAAGATTTGGTTTCTCTTCTAACTTGTGGGACCACAAAGTCTCTTTCGAAAGTTGTACTCAGATTGTTCTTCCAAGTCCTCTGGTGGGTGACCGTCAATGGTGCCCACCTGCTGCAACTTCTCAAGCCCACACCCTACCCAGGGTCCAGCCCCTGGGGCCATCCCCATGCCCTAGAGTACCACCTGTCTCTCCACCCCAGAGATGTGAAGGGGGGGTCCCACACTCAACAGTGGTTCCAGGTTGGCACCCCTGACATCTCCTACACCCAGGCCACCTAAGGCAGAACAGATATCTGGCCAACCCAGATGGACCTGGACTCCAGAAGCGTCGACAGTGCTGTTTAATCACTGGCTCAGAGTGTCCCCATCCCAGGCCCATTCTCAGTCTAGCCTCCGCCCCAGCACAGGTACCTAAGGACGTGTTCCCAGGCTTGGTCTCCAGGCCCTGGCAGTGCCACCGCTGACTCACACAATGGGAAACGGTGGGAAGCAGGCAGCTCTCCAGGGCAGTGGGGGGAGGCAGCCTGTGCAGGGGCCTGATTAGGTAGGCAGGAGTCTAGGGAAACAGGCTGGCAGATGCATGTGCAAAAGGGACCCCGGCTTAGGATAGATGGCAAGGGAAAAGAGCCACCCTTCTGGCACCTGTTCTGTCCAGAGGTCTCCACGCAACAGGCCAGGGCAAGTAGGGCCACTTGCTTAGCCACATGAGGCAGAGCTGAAGGGACCCACCCTGTCCCCATGGGGTGTCAGCAAAGCATCAGCCTCCAGGACTAGCCTCCAAGGTCTGCCTCCAGTGCCATCCTTCAGGGGCCTCCACAGCCACAGACCCCCATTCCTGTGACACTGGGCCTGGGGCCTCTTCCTCTATATAACTGAGGATGCTACAGCATATCTGTCCTGCTCCGAGGAGGAGCCAACACCCTGCCCACCTGAGCCAGGGCTGTCAGGAATAGCCTTCCCTCTGCACATGTTGCAGGGCCTGGAAGGACTTCCGGCAGGGCTCAGAGCTGTGAACCTCACTGGCTGGGGTGAGCTTGGGTCTCAGTAGACAGAAGTGCTGGAAGCTCAGTGTCGTTTCCTAAAGAAATTCCAGCCAGAGAAACAGCCCAAGAACACTGCCAGATGCTCTAAAAAACCTCCTTTTCCCATAATTAGACATTTCCACAGCCACAATGGGTTTACCCAGAGGTAGGTGTGAAGCTGGGCACTGTGTGCCCCAAGTTAGCCAAGTCTATGCCACGGTGGCCATGGGTCATGGGGGCGTCACACAGCTCCTGCTGTGGCTCCAGCCTGGCAATGGCCTGCACCTGTTCTCTGGTGCCTACCACACAGATTCACCTATTTCTGAATAGCGAACGGAACTCGATCATCCTCATCACACAGCTCCCTCCTACCATGGTCACTGCAGATGCTGTGTGCCTTGCTGCAAGTGAGGAAAAACTCACCTGGGAATACAGGAGAGAAGACTGCTAGGGGGCCCCTGCAGACCAATGCCACCCTTGTTCATTTGAGAAGTGAGAAATGAAAAACAAACATATCATTGGGAGGGACGATGGGCATCTTTCTTAGAGTAGGCTGAGTCCCTGGGCAGGTGCCTGCCTAGCTGGGCACCTATGCTCTGCTCCCTGCACTGCCTGGAGGCAGGGCCTGGACCCAAGCTTGCAGGGGACTGCCAGAGGATGAGGATGCTCTGCTGCAGGTAGGGCCACCAATAGGCTACATTGAGAGGGACCCTCTAGGTGTCCCTGGACTCTGGCTCCAGCTGAGTCCAGTGCACGTTCCTATAAGCTTGATTCACCCAGACGCCCCCTCAGTACAAACTCACAAAGCCAGCCTACCTGTTCCATGAGCCAGAGAGAGTGACTGGTGATAAGGAGGCAGGAAAGCTTAGACACCAAGCCCAAGCCCAGCCTTGGGTTTCCTCTCAGCAGCCCAGAAGGCCAGCAAAGGGTACCACCAGACAGCTGCCCACCAGAGCCCCTCCTTGGCCTCCCAACACCACCCAATTGCACAGAACGAGGCCACAAGGTAGAAGGGACCTGACGTTAAGACAGACACGGACTAAGAACAGAGAACACAGAGCACTGTGTTCCCTCCTACTGCCCACCCCTGCCCCGCTAGCATCAGGTAGGCAGCAGTTTCGCCAGCTGAGCGTGGCTTCAATGGCCCTGACTTGAGGCCTCTTTCTTACCAACCAGCGCAGAAATGGCCACTGCTCTGGACATGATGAGCCAGGAGGTGCCCAGGCCCCAGGGACGCCTGAGGGCCTTCCCTGTGGACACCTAAGCTCCTGCTAAGGATGGGTGGTGAGCAGAGGCCACCAGAGCATGGAACAGAGGGCCCAAGAGTCAGGCTGGAGATGTCCCTAGGGGGCTGTCCTTCCCTGGAACACACCTCCAATGTCCAGGGTGCTTGGCAAACTCCAGCCAACACACCGAATCCCGATACTGATTTATATGGAAAGATTTTAAAAGAGCTCAGAATGTGGGGTGACTAGGAGAGAAGGCAACTAAATCACCTGTACAGCCAACTGGTAAGCAGAGTAGCTCCCAGCCCAGAGCCACACACTACTGGACCTCCAGCAGCAGCACATGGCCCTGAGCATGGGAGGACTAACTGCTCCCTGGCTTTCATGTGGAATTTAAAGACTTAATGGCAAAAACCTAACAACTTTTGTATAGATTATGTGTTAAGACAAAAATATTTTGTCTTGCATTCAATAAAATATGCTATTCAAATGAATCCACCTTTTAATAAAAATATTTTAAAATTTGCATTAAAATATGTGGCTGCTGCAATATGTGGCTACTACATTTTAATGAGATTTGTGGTTTATGTTTCTGCTGCATAACACTGATACAGAAATGTGAATTCTAATCTGAGCTAATCCAGCATCTAGCTGGGTGGTCCCTGGGGTTGGCTCACTGACTCAGATTGTCTTTTATGAAATCAGCCCAGCTTCCTTCACAGCTAAAAGAATAGCTGAAAATGCTGTCACAGCAACTATTAGGTTGGGATCCTCTTAGTTTTCTCATTTCGCCTTAGGAAACAGGCCTGTCCCATATGGTTGAACTGGTTGTGGACTGCACAAGAATGACATGTCGGAGGAAGGGGTGCTGTTCACACTGCACACATGCAGAGCTGTATATTTATTACTATATCACCCTGGCACATGGCAATAAGAATCTAGTTCTAGCAAAATGGGTATATTATAATGATTTTCCAGCAGAAGGAGCTAAGGCATGTGGAGGAGATGTATTTTCTGGCTTGCATGAAAACTAGCTGGCTGGTGTGGTCCTGCTGGATGCTGAGCCTGCCTGATTCCACTCCAGCCAGCTGCCTTCCTGGTTTGCTCCCCCATCTCTGTCACAGGCCTGGTGAATTTGAAGATGGGGCCTTGGTGCCCATGCTCACAGTAGCCAGCCGCCCAGGGCTGCCCAGGACAGCCCCTTACCTTCTCATTTTTCTTGTCTTCTGGCTTGCACACTATGCTGGTGGGGCTGGGCGTGAAAAGGCCCCCAGGCACCCCTCCAGGCTCCTCGCTGAGGTGGGCAGCGCTGACGTTGGGAGGTGTGATGGCCGACGCTGCCGATGTGAGGGGCACGGCCGGAAGGGGGCACGTCTGCACCAGGGGCTGCTGGCTGTGCTGTGGGGACGCCATGGAGCGGGGCCTAAGGCTGGTGGTGGGCAGGCGGGATGGAGAGTTCTGAGCACGCAGGGGTGACACAGTGGCAGTAGGCCGATCCTGGGCCTGGGCAGGGTGAGTGGCTGGAGAGAAGTAAACAGAAAGGTTAGTGTGCACCTGCGGTGCCCCTGCTGCACCTCCTCCTCCCAGGCTGCACCTTGGGGCCCTCTGAACCCTCCTCACCCTGGCCATGGGCAAGAGAGGGGGTACTGAGGCTGGGTAACCCTTAAAATGCATTTCCATCTTTCCAAAGCACAAGGATTGGGCCTCTGCAGCCTCAAGAATGTGCTCCCAGTTTCTGGGAAGAGTACTGGGCCTGTCTGCTTCCCATTACTGTAGCCAAATGCCTGAGGCTGGGCTGCTTTGGCTCAAAGGTATGAGGCTCAAGAGCGGGAAGGCAGCATCAGCTGGGCTTTGCTGAGGACCTCTGGGTGCATGGAAGTGCAGGGTCTTCACAGGGCTGCCCCTAGAGCTCACGCACTTAGGATCCTAGGAAATCCACCTTCATCACCTCCAAGGAAGGCATCTGGTGACCGAAAGACTCCCACCAGACCCTCTTAAAGGGCTCGCTGCCTCCACCATAAGGACACTTGGGGACAAACACATTGACACCACAGCACTTCCTAGCTGGTTTTCCCTGCCGTGACAAACCAATGCAGACAGAAGAATCTTAGAAACACCCTGGTTAGAAGGTCTTACAGGGGTAACGCCTGTGAAAGCATCCCAGAAACCTCAAGATGCTTCTGACTTACTAAGCACCACTATATATAAGCAGGTCACTGTCCACAGCTTGACTGATTAGTCCAGACCCCAGACCTGGCCGATGAACTCTTCTGCACCTGAGCCCTGCAGCCCTGGAGGAAAATGATGCTGGCACCAAGAGAATGGCACTTGCCTCAGAAACAGTCTCCAGGCCTGCACAGGGAGCATCTCCACCTCTGCCCAGCTTCTACATGACTACCATGTCAGCAGTGCAGAAACAGAGGGGGTGTTTCAGAAGGTTCTGAGCCCACCTATCATCCCTAGCCCAATCTCCTACTACTGTCCCCTCAGCCTCCCTGGCCTCATGGTTGTTCCTGGCACACAGCAGGCCCGTCTCACCTCAGTGAGAGATGCCTCTGCCCCATCCCATGGCCCCATGCCTGGAAGGGCTTTCATTCACCTCAGATGCCTTTCAAAGGGACAGCCCAGGCCAGGTGTGTGGCACAGTGTGCCTTGCCCTTGGCAGTCCCTGCCTGTCTGTCTGTCTTCTCTTCTCTTCCAAGGCTCTGAGCTCCTCACAATAGTTTCTCACTCAGTTTGCCATTGTTCTTTCTTTGCTTGCTTGCTTCTGATGTGTGCCAATCTAATCCCAATTCTCTTTGAGGCTATTCAGACCCTTTACATTTAACGAAGTTATTTTTATGATTATGTTTAAGCCTATCATCCCACCACATTTTCTCTGGGACCCATGTATTCTTTGTTCCTTTTCTCCCTTTGTATCTTTTCTTTTGGGCTAATTGAATGTCTTATGATTCAATTTCATCTCTTCCGCTGGCTGCTTTGCTATTAACTCTTTGATCTCATCTTAAGCAGTTTCTGACATCTTTATCATCATCTCCTTACCACTGATGCCGTGGCTTTTCATATCTAGTATGAGAACCTTACAACAGTATGCAGCATTTGCATCTCTCTACACCCAACCTTTTTGCTATTATTCATTTTACTTTTACAAAAGTGTTAAGTCCACAAATGCCCAGTTTTTTGTTTAACCAGCCTATAATATTTTAAAGACATTTAAATAATAAGAAAAGGCATATATATTTACTTATATAGTTACCATTTCTAGTGCTCTCCATTCCTTTGTATAGATCCATATTTTCAATTGCTATCGATTTCCTTCTTCCTAAAGAACTTTGTTTTATATTTCTCACAGTATGAACCTATTGCTGATGACATACTTGAGTTACTATGACTAAATAATTCTTTCTTTTGCTTTTTAAAATATATTGTTTGCTGGGTATACAACCCTAGGTTGACAGACACATTTCTTTTGGCACTCTTCAGTTATTCCACTGGCTCCTCAGTGGCAGTGTTCTTGACAAGAAAAGAAATCCACTGTCATCCTTTTTTAAAAAATAGATTATTTCTCTTTATTACTTGCTGTGGTGTACTTTTCTCCATGTTTCTTGTACTTAGGGTTTACCAGCTGTCTTTGAGCTGTGAGTTTGTAGTTTTCATCAAATTGAGGACAATTTTGGTCATAATTTCTTCATATTACTTTTCTGTCCCATGTCCTTCTCCTCTACTTTGGGGGCTCCAATCACACATATATTGTTGTTGTTGTTGTTAGGTGCTGTCGAGTCGGTATCCGACTCATAGCGACCCTCTGTACAACAGGGGAAACACTGTTGTCAGTGCTTCTCTGCTGTTCATAGGGTTTTAATGGCAGATTGATTTTTGGGAGCAGGTTGCCAGGTCCTTCTCCCAAGCATACAGCTTCTGGTGTTCCCAGGCAGTCTCCCATCCAGGTACTAACCAGGCCCGACCCTGCTTAGCTTCCGAGATCTGACAGGATGGGATGCCACAGGGCTACAGCTGCAGGCACACATATATTAGGCCACTTAAAGTAGTCCCATTGTTCACTGATGCACTGTTCTTTTTTTAAATTCTCTTTTATCTCTGCATCATTTTTCAGTTTCTATTGCTCTACCTTCAGGTTCACTAATACCATACTTTTTCTTCAGCAATGTATTGTTGAAGGACAAGAGATGAAATACTACTCGACACTGCCATGTTCGGCACTATGTCACTGCTTCTCTGCTATTCATAGGGCTTCCAATGGCTGATTGTTTGGGGAGTGGGCTTCCAGGTCCTTCTCCCAAGCCTACAGCACCGGGTGTTCCTAGGTGGTCTCCCATCCAAGGACTAACTAGGCCCAACCCTGCTTAGCTTCCAAGATCTGATGGGATCAGATGCCAGAGTGGTGCCACTGCAGGCAATGTATAATTTGTCTTTAATTCTAGCCAGTGTATTCTTGATCTCATTCATATCTAGAAGTTACATTTGTATCTTTTCAATATTTTTCCATCTCTACTTAACTTATAAATGTATGGAAAACAATTATAATATGTTATAATGTCTTTTAAATTGCTAATTCTAACACTGATGTCAGTTTTGATTGATTCTTTGTGGGCCATATCTTCCTGTTCCTTTGCATGCCTAGTAATTTTTTCTTGCACATTGTGAGCTTTTTGTTAAGAGCTAGATATTTCGTATTCCTATAAATATTCTTGGGCTTTGTTCTGGGGCACAGTTAAATTAATTGGACGCAGTCTGACCATTTTGTCTTGCTTTTAAGATGTGTTAGGTGGAATGGAGCTGTGCTCATCCGACCATTGAGGCCAGGTCTTTCTGTGTCAGCTGCTCAATGCCTTGTGAATTTGGAGTTTTTTTCCAGTCTGGCTGGTGGGAACAGGAACTATTTCTAGCCTGTGTGTATTCTGGGCAACATTAGTGCTAATCCTTTCTTTCGTTCCTTTCTGGCTTTGAGTATTTTGCTCATATGCATATGCTGATTAGTTGCAGCTGAATACTGAGCTCTGTCAGAGCAGCTCTCTTCTCTCTTCTGCCCTGTAAACTCTAGTCACCTCTGCTCTGCCCTCTGGGTACCACCTGGCCACTCTTCCTGTGCCATAGTCAGCACCTTCCTCATGGGCCACTGTCCTTGGTTGTCTAGTGTCTCAGAACCTGCTGCTTTTTTAGTTGTTTCAGGTGGGAGGGTAAAGCCTGTCTTCATTACTCCACTGTGGCCCTAAGCAGAAGACTAGCTTAATCTTTCAAATACAAATGTCTGACTAGATTGAGTATTCAAAAGCCTTTAGTATGTCCACTGCCCTTAGGATAAACACCTAAATTCTTGACATGGTCTAAAGGAACCTTCATGACCTACCCCTGCTTGTCTTTTCTGCCTTAATATAGACTTTCTTGGTCCTTCCATACTGACCTTCTCTCACTTTCTAAGTGCACCAGGCCTCTGCCAGCCTCAAGGCCCTTCTCTCTTCCTGGAAGCTCCTTTCATGCTCCCCCTCACCCTTGCATGCTGAGCCCTGCCAGTCCTTCAGAGTAAAAGTAATGCTTGTCTCTGTTGGACACTCTCTTCCCTGCACTGGACCATTCCTCCCACACCACCATCCCAGCCACATTGAACTAAGTGATATCACCCCAAATAGGAGTGATGGTCTTTCTCCTGCCCACCTTTGCTCTCAGTGCTCCGCTGCCTGGAATACCCTTTCCTGCTTTGTCTGTGAGGCAGTTCCTATTTGCCCTTTAGGATTCCAGGTATTATGGCTTCCTCTTGAAAACTTTCATGTCCCTATTCCTAGGCCCCTCCCTATCTCTCCTCCCCCCACCCCCCACTTTCTCACTTCCTTAACACCTGGCCTATCAAATTACTGCAGGAATTTATTTTCTTGTCCTTTTCTCTAACTGGGGCAGAAATGGGGTTTGTCCGTTTTTCTCTGTATTTCCAGAGCCCTCCAAGCACCAAGCCTGTAACCTAGCTTTTTCCAGGGTGCCTTTCTACTGATGAATGATGGGGTTCTCACCCCTGCTAAGTAAGCACTGACATGAGTGTAAAAGGAGCATGGGCACTTTATAGGACAGAGTTACATTAAGCAAGTAGAGGAAATATTGGATGCTACAGCCATGTAATTAAGCCTCTGTCAAACTGCCTGCCTTTGGCTGGAGAAGAGAATATTATTGAAACACACCCCCCAACCAAGGCTGGGGTCTGCTGAAATGGGCAATTACTACAGTGAACAGTCCATTACTTGTACCGTTAACAGTGCTTTCCTCCCTACACGGAGAATGAAGTGGAAAATGCTGTGGGAACACGATGACATTTAATTTACTGATGTGCCTCAGTAGGAGCCATTCTTTAACCTGGCCATGACAGCAACAGCATGGGGACAAGCATTAGGTTGGGAGGTGCTGGGGAGATGCTTAACCACCCTGTGCCTTACTAGCCCTGCATATGAAGTTAAACTGGTGGAAGAGAATGCTTGCCACACCATTGTGGTTACCATGGTGATGGAGAACTGAAACACAATGTTGCCGCCCTGAGCCACGCCAATTTCTTTTTGATATTGCTTGTTATTGCACAAAGCAGACAAAACTGGCGGAGCTCCATATTCTTTTGGAATTGGGAGAGTTTCTAGCAAGGCTTGGCATGGAAAGGCATCATGCTGGTTATTATGTGTAGATGCCTTGAGGCTGCTGTGCCAGGGTGTTCACTCACTGTGGGGAGCAGGACCTCTCAGCCTCCCCTCAATGTGGGGCTGGCATACACTTGTGAGGGACACGGGGCTGACTGCAGGGGGTGTTTATCACCAGAAGGAGCCTGGCTTGGCTCATTCGCTGCCCCTGGTCTTGTCTGGTGCTGCAGGAGCCAATGAGTTCAGTGTCTTGGCATATTTCTGACCAGCCTGGAAGTTCAGCTGAAGGTCACGTGATCACTTGCCTACCACAACAAGAGTACCGGTAACTACAGGGTGCCGAGGCATTCCAACAGGTCACCTTAAACCATGACATAGGTGGTGCTTACCAGAAGGTAAGGGGATTGGTCTGGGACCAAATAATATTCCTGCAGAGAACTTCTGATACAGAGACAACCATGTCTGCACGGCTCCACAGGACAGGGTTGCCAAAACACAGACAGTATTCTTGGCTAATTTAAGCAAAAAAAAGTGTGTGTGTGTGTGTGTGTGTGTGTGTGTGTGTGTGTGTGTGTCCCACACATCTGTCAGTTTGCCACACTGTGGGGGCTAGTGTGTTGCGATGAGGCTGAAAGCTATGCCACCAGTATCTCAGATACCAGCAGGGTCACCCATGGTGGACAGGTTTCAGCTGAGCTTCCAGACTAAGACAGACTAGGGAGTAGGCACCGGCAAACTGCTCCCGAAAAAACAAGCCATTGAAAACCCTATGGATAGCAGAGAGACACTGTCAGATATAGTGCCGGAAAATGAGCCCCCCAGCTAGGAAGGCACTCAAAAGACTACTGGGGAAGAGTTGCCTCCTCAAAGTAGAGTCTACCTTGATGACAGAAATGGAGTAAAGCCCCAAGGACCTCCATCTGCTGATGTGGCATGAATCAAAATGAGGAGAAACAACTGTAAACATCCATTAATAATTGGAACATGGAATGTACATAGTATGAATCTAGGAAAATTAGAAATCATCAAAAGAGAAATGGAGTGCATAAATATTGATATCCTAGGCAACAGTGAGCTAAAATGGACTGGCATGGGCCACTTTGAGTCAGATAATCATATGGTCTACTATGCTGGGAATGATAAACTAAAGAGAAATGGGGTGGCATTCATCATCAAAAAAGACATCTCAAGATCTGTCCTGAAATACAATGTTGTCAGTGATAGAATAATATCATACGCCTACAAGGAAGGCCAGTTAATATTACTATTATTCAAATTTTTATGCACCCACCACTAAGGCCAAAAATGAAGAAAGGGAAGACTTCTATCAGCTT
>VMDO01014968.1:0-52694 GCA_007922755.1 Pedetes capensis | reverse complement strand
TCAGTTTGAACTTGCATATGAGAAGTTGATGGTCTGATCCACAGTCAGCACCTGGTCTTGTTTTGACATTTTGTACAGAGCTTTTCCATCGTCTCTTTGCACATATGTAGTCAATTTGATTTCTGTATGTTCCGTCTGGTGAAGTCCATGTGTATAGTCTCCGTTTATGATGCTGAAAAAATGTATTTGCAATGAAAAGGTCATTGGTCTGACAAAATTCTATCATGCGATCTCCAGCTTCATTTCTGTCACCAAGACCATATTTTCCAACTACTGGGCCTTCTTTTTTGTTTCCAACCTTTGCATTCCAGTCACCAGTGATTATCAGTATGTCTTGATTGCATGTTTGATCTATTTCAGATTGCAGAAGCTGATAGAAGTCTTCCCTTTCTTCATTTGTGGCCTTGGTGGTGGGTGCATAAATTTGAATAATAGTCATATTAACTGGCCTTCCTTGTAGGCATAAACATGTTATGGATAAACATAAACATGTATGGATATTATTCTATCACTGACCACATTGTATTTCATGACAGATCTTGAAATGTCTTTTTTGATGATGAATGCAACCCCATTTCTCTTTAGTTTATCATTCCCAGTTTAATTCCATGCTTTTTTAGTAGAAATTTTTAACTTATTCAAAGCAGTTTCACCCTAGTTTATATCACTTGGTTTCACTTAGGAAGCTATGAGAAACTTTCACTCTTCACTTCAAACTGTTTAAAATGCATGATGTATTGCAGTAGGCAGAATGAAAGCTAAAATTTAAAGGCATTAAAAAAAAAAGAATCACAGTTATCCTAAATATGAATCCAAGCATGAGTAGGAATCCCTCATCTGTGCCCTGCCAGAGAAAGGGAGCTTTGGAGCTGGAGGTGGTGGCGCATGCCTGTAATCCCAGCACTTGGGAGGCTGAGGCAGGAGAATCAACTTTAGTTCATGGCCAACTTGTTCTACACAGTGAGTTCCAGGCCAGCCCTGACAAAACAAAAGAGAGAAAGAGAGGGGGGAAGGAGGGAGGGAGGGAAGAGGAAATGAACTCTGGGCATCCCTTTCCCTCATCTTGTCTTCCCCCTTCCCTCACTTTCAAATTAGTCATTTTGATATTCAAAGCATAATGAAAACACACTGACCCTATCTGTCCTTCCCAAGGAAAATCCTCATCATCACTAGGGTTAAAGTTTAATAACTCATTGTAATTAACTACTACAAACATCTTGTTATACACAGTGGGTTCGGGTGTTTATTTTCATTTATGAAATACTTAGTCTAAATAGCTTCTTCATAAAGTATTTCCCACATTATTGAGTAGTATGACTACTATCACATAATAAAGACCCTGCTGGGGGTAGTAGTGCACACCTATGATCCCAGCATTTAGGAGGCTGAGGTAGGAGAATCAATGACAGTTTGAGACAAGCCTGGGCTACATGGTGAAACCCTCTCTCAAAACAACAACCACAACAAATAACAACAAAAGACCTTTGGTTCATATAAGAATGAATCCAGAGGCTGTACACTTGGAAATTTCTGTTAACAACCCATCTCCTCATGATACTTTGGGCCTTTTAAAAGATTGATAATGGACTCTCTATGTTGGGAGTCATCAACTCAAATGCCTCCATGGGGCAGGCAAGTTATATAAAAGACCCATTGAGGCAGCTATTAGAAAACCAACGATTAATGGCAGTTTGCTTTGGGCCTCTGTATCAAGGATCAGTAGAGAATGGTGGGGTCTGGGGCTAAGCAGAAAGCATTTGTTCTGTTTGAATGAGAAGGCATTCCAGCTAGTTGCTGGCAAGAGGGAAAGTAGTCCTAGTATGGTAAGATATTCTTGTGCAAGAGAAGCAAAATATTCCAGATTTTATGAAATTTTTATACATATGATGTTTCAAGTGTACATTTCTTTTAAACACTGTAAAGGGCAGACAAAAATATGACTGTAGATCAGATCTGGCTCATGAAGGCTACAGTTTGGCCTCTACACTACATTCACTCATCATGGGAACTTCTACAGGGATTGAAATGTGTTCTTAGAGCTGAGAAAATACAACCTACTGTGTGCTTGTGCCCAGGATGTGTGAAGGCTAAACACACCACCTCCAAAAGAAGCTTTAGTCTTGGAAGTCACGGGCCTCTAATAAGAACAACTGACTTTTTGGAGGGTGTCAGACTACCTGGGTATGATCTTAACGCCACCATTTTCTAACCTCTGAGCCTATTTCGTCACTTGAGAAATGGATTAATCGTATCTTACTTTATAAGGTTATACAGACTTGATGTTCCAATTTAGATAAAGTGCTCAGTAAGTACCCAATAATTATTTTACCCCTCTTTTTCATCTCCCTCCTCCTGTAACTCCTAATACTGAGCTAGTCTCCCTACTTTTTTCCATTTCCTAGGTTTCTGAGCCCCTTCAACATGATCCTTGGAGGCATTGTGGTGGTGCTGGTGTTCACAGGGTTCGTGTGGGCAGCCCACAATAAAGACATCCTCCGCCGGATGAAGAAGCAATACCCCACAGCATTTGTGATGGTGGTCATGTTAGCTAGCTATTTCCTCATATCCATGTTTGGGGGCGTCATGGTCTTTGTGTTTGGCATCACCTTTCCTTTGCTGTGTAAGTGAACCTGAGTTTTCTTGTGCTTCATTAAAAAATGTAGGCATTGCCTGGCATGGTGGTATATACCTGTAATCTCTACGACTCAGGAGGCGGAGGCAGGAGGATGGCAAGTGTGAGGCCAGAGGCAGCCTGCATAACCTAGCAAGATCCTAACTCAAAATAAAAAACAAAAAAGAGGCTGAGGGAATAGCCCCGGTAGAGTGCCTACAAAGCATGCACAAGGCCCTGGCATCAGCCCTACAGTATTGCAAAAATAAATAACTAAAAAATAAAAAAAGGAGACACAATTGTCCAATGAAAATTACATAACCTGTTTCTTTTGCATGTTGGCATATGTATAGCTTATCTGTGTATCTGCTGCAGTGTCGAATTTCCTAACACAGCAGATCAAGGCCTAACAATTAATTCTACAAATAGGTGTGGGCACTCACTGTATGTCAGAAACTCTGACCGAGACACAAGAGTAAACACAAATCCCAATTCATATAGCAGGAACTGGCAAAGCCTCCATTGGACTCCAGATTTATCTGCCCCAAACTTCAAGTGCCACTCATATTGTCAATTGGAAATAAACCACTTACTCTTCCCTTACTCAGAAGATCCTAATTAGTGTCCCAAAATGCGTAAGTCTATGAGAATATTGATCCAGTATACAGGTACCAAGTACTCCAATTCTGATGAAGAGAACTAGATTTCTAAGTTGTACATGCATCATTTACCAGACCTCAAAAACACCTAAAGCCTGAAACAGAAAAGAGATAGAATTCCAGTCTCATCACCGAAATCTTATTGAAATTCTAATGAGTTAAGTGACAGGAATATCCCTTTAACTTAAAAATAGTACATTACCCATGTTTTGATTCGAGGAAACAAAGTCATCTGCATATTTGGGATTTTGTTAGATTCAGCTCAGAAAATTTATGGATGAATACTACATCTTGTTGAACAAAATGTTTGAGTCAGTAAATTTAGACTTTCTGAAAATTTCTTCAGGTTTTTCTGATATGCTGAAGGCTGGTGCTTCAATGATTCTGTTCAAACACACTGCTTATTAACTTTAGTACCTTTCTACATAAGAGCCTGAGACAAGCCAGAATAATAAAATTTATCATAGATAGAGAGGCCAGTGTCCTGATTTCTATTCCCAAATCTGGGAACCTGCATATGATGTAGACCAGTCAGTTTAAATGGATGGAATTCACATGAAATAATGAAATTATGGACAAGATCAATGATTATCAAACTTTGATAACTATAACAATTATCAAAGATGCTTTTTTAAAAAATATAAATTTCTAAGCCATATCCCTTGCAGATCTAGATTCTGTGGGTTAACAGTGGTGCCTAAAGAGCATGTATGTCTAGAAAGCTCCTTGTGTTTGCCGTTCTAGGCTGGGAAGCAAGCTCCCCATGATGCCCAATCTAGGCTAGGAACCTCCAGACGGAATCCACATCAGATTTTTTCGAGATGAGGGTCCAAGATCCGCGCATCAGATACACCCAAAGTGATTATTGAGCTTATAGATTCTGCAGCCCTACCTCAGTCTTAAGTCTGAATTTTGGGTGGTGAAGAATGTGAATTTGCCTAATTAATAGGCTCTCTTGGTGGTTTGGTTATACATGGAAGGTGGAACACAACTGGTGTGGCTCACATGGGGTGTCTGTTTCAAATGCAGATTTGCAGGCCCATCCCTTTAAGGTTCAGGGTCAGGAGATCCAGGAGAGGAGACAAGACTCTATTCCTTAATAAACAAACTCAGGTAATTCCCAATGATCACCACCAATTTGGAAAACTTCCCATTGGAGGCACGTTAAATGTAGACTTTAGCTACATGCCTCTTGCAGGGAACAAAATACAAATAAAGAATCCTTGAATTGAGCAAGAGTTCCTTTTGGAAAACCTTGGGTAAGTGAATTTCTGTTTAGGTTGGAATCATGTTGATTAGCTCTGAATGTCATGGCATTTAAGTAGTGTCTGCAAGTTGAGTATGTCAGTATGAGAAAGAAAGAATGTGGCTGCTAGACTATGGATCTTGTGACTAAATATCATGTTTCCTCCATATACAAAGAAAGCTGTGTGTGACTTGATGAACAGCTTTCTATAAAGTCCAAGTAGCCATGTAAAGGCTTGGATCAATGACAAAAGCTCCTGGACAGTAGCTAGTGGAGGCAGTTTATTACAAGTGTGAAGAGTGGGCAGAGTCATAGCAATAGAGAATTCACGCTTTGGTGCTAACTGTGGGTCACTTCTTTGTAGTGATGTTCATCCATGCATCATTGAGACTTCGGAACCTCAAGAACAAGCTGGAGAATAAAATGGAGGGAATAGGTATTAAGAAGACACCAATGGGCATTGTCCTGGATGCCTTAGAACAGCAAGAAGAAAACATCACCAAGTTCACCGACTATATCAGCAGAGTGAAGGAATAAACCTAGCTTATAAACCTGATGATAGGTCACAGCAGAAATTGAGTTGCAATTTGCCCTTATCCAGACTACTTTTTGTTTGTGTTTTGGAAATAGGAGGTGTATGTTTTTACCACTCAACTATATAAGGCAGCATGCATGTACAGGCCCAACTATTAACCTCTGATATTACCGAGGGAAGGCTTCAGAAACTGAAAGAAACCCACCCTCCTATAGAGTCTGAAGTTTCAAGTGTGTTTATGAAAGCGAATTATGGATTCTACAGCAGCAGTACTGTTATCCAGCAGGAAAAAAAGTAAAGTATCAAGGGAATGTGAGTAAATGAAAAGGCTGCTGAAGTAGATGGTGTCAGGTGTCAGCCTGTTTCTAATCCCTCTAACACTCACTTCAAAATTCCCTAAGACCGTAATGTGTGGGGTATAAGTTAGTTTAGTGTGTATTTTTATTTTTTGCAAATCAAAGATGATCTGTATCACTTTGCCTCCTGTTTGACATGCAGTGGAAACTGGATAAGCCAGTTGTTTATACTTTGTTTACAATATGAATATAGCTGTTTAGGAGACTATTTTGTTAAATGTTTGTAAATTTTTAAAAGGCTAGTAATATGCTTTTACCGGCAGATGTTTGTTGCAAACTTAATGTCATCTTCCTGCACAAAGTTGCAGCTATATAACCTGTATTCTTCTTGACTTGTTAAAAAAAATAAACTTGAGTTCTGTTTATATTACACATTTTTGTTGTTGCTATAATGAAGAAAAGGTGTCTGAAATAATGTTTCGCATATGTTTTTCATTGTTGCATTTTTAACTGGAGCATTTAGAAGGAAAGAAATGAATGGGTATTTTATTAATTCCTTAGGGATACAAAGAGGACAGTAATCGCTGATCTTTTGTAATTTGAAAAGCATCTCTAGATGACCAATCCAAAAGACTTTTAAACATGGGAATGATCACCAGCTGCTGCAACTCTTAAAAATTTTAGAAATCAACTATTACAACCATATGCTTTTATAGATACACATTAGAATTAAGGTAGCATGAGTTTACTTATTTGTTACCTTTGTCCCTTTATTTCACATGTACTTAGAAATAGAATAAAACTGTTTGCTTGCCAATAGAATGATTTTATGGGGAAAGTGGAAGCATTTAGGTTTTCCTAACATTGAGTTGTAAAGATGATTGGGGTGGTACTTACTGAAGAAGCGCTCTGTATGTCCTAAAATTTGAACATTTGCTGCTCCTGATTTTTGTTGTATTTTAATTTCTTAGCCAACCTGCAGCCTTCATCTTTAGCACAGTGGTACCACCATGACTTCAGACATGGCCTAGAATCTGTACCTTTACCCAAATATAAAGAATAAAATTTATCAAAGGTCTATCTGGTGAGATTTTATTTAATACAAATCTATCTTAAATATCTGAGAATCTTGGTGACAGCTCTGTAAACTGTGATGCTATGCTATACAGCAAATACTCTTAGCTTGTGTTTCAAATACTGTTTAATAAAACCTTAATACTTTATCAATTTGAAGCCAGAAAAAAATTGAATTCCACTGAGATTTCTTTTAAACCTGACATAAGTTTTATATACATTTTAACCCCTTCCATTTTATACATGATATATTCTGACTAAATGCCATAAATATGCATAAAGTAACAGTTTGAATTTGAAAAGATACTCATCATAATTTCTAATAGCCAGTGGTCAATTCTGGAAAAATAAAAATAGAAAAATATGACATAGAAATGTTGTAAATTAATATTACATTGTAAAAACAAGTTAGAATCTTCAACTAAATGTGAACTGCTTTCCTTCCTTAATAAGACCTGTGTATTGAGGCAGTAAGGCATAGAACTGGATCATGTTTTCTTTCAGTGTATGATTTAAATCCTTTTTTGAGAATTTTAGTACATTTTGAAAATTCTGACTTTATTAATACTATGGGGCTGAGGTTTATCTCAGTTGGTAGAGTGCCACTCTGTGCTCTCTGAAGCCATGGGTTTGATCCCTTGCACCAAAGGAATGGGAGGACATGGCAATCTACTCCCAAAGTAGTCCCAAAATAATCAGTCACTGAAAAACCCTATGAGGGTCACTGTGAGTCAGACTTGACTTGACAGCACCTAACAGAAACAACAATGCCTGAGCAGGCAAATGCATACGTTTTTCCAGAACTTCAACATACATGACTCTTTTATATACATTACAGTGCTTTGTCCTGTCAGAGTTTATCCTCCTTAGATGTAGAACATGCTGTTGTTAAGTGCTATCGAATTGGATCTGACTCATGGAGACCCTATGCACAACAGAACAAAACATTACCCAGTGCCATGCTATGCACAAGATCTTTTTTATGCTTATGCCCACTATTGCAGCCACTGTGTCAATCTGTCCAGTAGAGGGTCTTCCTTTTTTTTTTTTTTTTCTTTTTTTTTTTTGCTGACCACCACTCTCCCAAACATGATGCTCCTCTCCAGGGATTGGACACATGCTAGCCACTTAAGAAGTTTTATTTATGCAGCCCATTCTTAAGTATTCTGTTTGTATTCAAGATTCTTTCCTAGAAATATTAAAGAGAAAACAAAGCTATCAGCTGTTGGCTATTTTTAAATTGATTACTTGATTGAAAACCATAACTGCTTAAGTTTGTCTACATTTGTACACACTGCATTATCTGTCAAGACCAGAAACCTTACATTTCTTTCTCATGGTCTGACTCCATTAGAGCCATTCTCTCCCAGCCTACTTTGCCTATTATAGATCACCTATCATGCTATAAAAGGAAAAGAAGGCAAGTGCCAAACATTCACTCAAGAAAAGGAGAGAGAAAAGGCATCAAAATGTGATTTGCTGATTCCTAGGTTCGACAGCACTTAACAACAATTCCAGGTTCACATCACTTTAAAAAGCAATTAACTTTTTTGGGGGGGATTTTATTATAAAATCTCAAATTCTATGCATGTAGTGACTAGAATGGATAATTAAGGACTCTGGGAACTTAGAAGGAAGAAAGAAAATGAGTTGGAGTTGCCGGGATCATTTTTGTGGAGGAGATGGGACCTACGTCAGACTTTGTAGATTGGACCAGGCCTTCATTGACGGAGTGCAGGAGTGAAGTGTCTAGGGTGTGTTCTGTGCACAGGCCAGAGAGAGCAGAGCCTTGGAGTATGCAGGGGGATGTTTTATCAAGAGGAATATATAGGATTTGTGAGGGAAAAGACTTGATTAGAACACTGAAGCCAGGCAGTACACTGAAGGATAGGATAAGGAATTTAATCTTGTAGACATGCTTCCTTTAGAGGGGTCTCTAGGAGATAAGATCAAATGACACAGGTTCAACTTAAAATATACATATGTGCATATCTCTGTGTGTGTGTGTGTGTGTGTGTGTGTGTGTGTGGTGTGTGTGTGTGTACCTCCAAAAGTTTGTCAATAACTTATTTTATTCCCTGCCCCAATTTTTTTCCTATAAAACAGCATTGCTCTCTCCCATTGTCGCTACATATTGAAACACTACTGGGAAGTCTTCATGCACAAGCAAAGATTGCTTTTCACATTACTTTTTCTGGTAACACTGTTTTCTCCATATCCTATGGCTTAAGTTTTCTGTTCCTTATAGATACCTCTGTCAGAAGAATACCCCATAACATCAGGGGAGTCACTGAGGGAAATGGCCAGGAAGGGTTGGAAATGAAATTTGCACTGATTCTCCACAGAAGAGCTCAGAAGGGCCAGGAGCTCAGTTTACCCTACATACTTCCCTAAGTTGAAACATGATTTATTTCCTTAAAGATACCAGGTGGTGAATTCAACAGAAGAGATGGAAGGAGAAAAAAATGGGAATATAATAAAGAGTTAACACTTCTATCACATTTATTGTTATTTGCCAGAAGAAATAAATGTTTAAAAAAAATGCTTAACTTTTGCTTCTGGAAACATGACTCTAAATTTCACCCAAGTCAATCACATTGATTGGAAGTAGAAAATGTTACCCATGAACATTCATATCTTATCTCCTTCCCCTTCCTCTTCTGCCCAAGCATTCTGCCTTTCACAAATTCCCGTCTCAGATGTTAGCTGTCCCAGTTCTGCCACCTGTATCCAGAAGGGCTTCTGCTGAAATAGTCCCCAACCCCCGGATCCAAGAGTCACTGTTTCAACTTCTGTTCTTCCAGATGATTCTGTTGCCTCTTATGCTAGTTCTTTTGGCAATTGCACCTGTGATTTAAACATTTGAAGGAAAAGAGACAAATTAATCCTCGAAATTCAAGAGCTTTAAAAAAAATACAAAATTTACATGCCTCAATGGTATGCATTAGAGAACCTGGCCAGAGAGCCTTCCAAAATCCTGATAAAGTAAAAACAACCACAGTCATTGATTTTGGGCATTAACTAATGCCATACACTGCTCCAAGGTCTTTGAGCACATGGCAAAACATATCACAGAAGGAAGAGGGCGGGTGCTGAAACTAACCTCAGTCAAAAGCCTGGCCCTAGCATTCACTAACTGGTTGGTGTTGAACATCAGTTTTCTCAGTTGTAAAATTACAATAACGACATCCAATTCACAAGGTGAAGATTAAGTTACATAACACAAGTGATTGATGAAATGTGAATCCTTATTTTAGAAAATTTTATCTCACTACATCTTACAATAGCCTTGTAAGGAGAGAAATGGCTCAGAGAACACAATAACTTCGCTAGGAAGTGTTAGTGCAGGACTTGAACCAAACCTGCCTGATTTCATTACCTGTTATTACATATTGCCTGTAGAAATACCTGTTCTTTTAAAAAACAGGTGTGTTCTCTTTGATGCATACTCCTAATTTGATGCTCAGTAAAATTTTAAGATGAAATATTATTTCAGAAACTCCCAAGGGCAAAAATATTACAAAAGGGTGATGTAAAACCAACTCTGCAAATCTTCTTTTTCATAGGGATGGCTTAAAGATAAGGCAAGTTCTTGAAGGTCTCAAGTAGTATTACATTTTAGGACAGTAACTCATCCACCATGATGTACCTTCCAGAAGACTGAGAAGAAATTAACAGGACACTCAGACTTTGTTTAACAACTGTTTCTCTCTTCACTGCCCATGTGCACCTGCCAGTGGGAGGAACCATTCTGGCCATCTGCTATGGCTTCTCTTGCAGCCAGTTCTCTGCCCATGACCTTTGGCTAGGAATGTTTCCCAATTCTGCCCTCCAGAGGGGACATCTGATGTCCCCTTCAAGCCCAGGTGTCCTTCACATGCTACTGACCCTCTTCATCCCTGATGGCAGACTTTGAGAGGGGAGGGGTGTGGCCATAACTTGTTAGGGCTAAACTCATGAAAAACACTGATAATTAAGATCAATGAAGCTGGGTGTGATGGCAAAGGCCTATAATTCCAGCACGTGGGAGGTGAGGCAGGAAGATCATGAGTTCAAGGCCAGCAAGGGCAACACAGCAAGTTCCAAGCCAGCCTGGGCCACAGGGTAAGACCCTATCTCAAAGAACCAAAACCAAACAAACAAATAAAATAACCACACACACACACACACACACACACACACACACACACACACACACCAATAAGCATGAAGCAAAAATTTCTTAGAAAATAACTTAAAGTTGCAAGAAGTACCTAAAACAGTGTGATCTTTGTATTATGGACCTTGTATATGTTTATACACACATTATATAGTTCCAAAATAATATTTATTTTAAAAAGCAAAATGTGATACTGACCAGCATAGTAAACCAAGACACATGATAACATGTTTCAAATATGATCAACTTGGCAATTCAGAACACTAGGGTAAAAGGGGTGAGTCACTAAATGAACAACTTTTAACTGTTTGGGAAAGAAATAAGAAAGTTGACTTCTTGCTTCCCACTTCTAAAATTTAACTCTTTGACTCATCTGTAATATCAAAATTAAAAAAAAAAAAGAAACTATAAAAGTTCCAAGAAAAGCACATATTTTAGTGATCTTTAGAGAAGTCATTTTGAAGCAGAACAACAAAAGAAATCATAAAGGATCTGGCATTATAAAAATGTCAAACTTACAAGCAGGAGAGAATCAACTTGTGTTTTCATTAGGGAGTCCCTTTCTTCCCTTGGTAGTGTTGGCTTTTTTAAAGTATGTGTGGGATGCGTGTGTTTGCATAGCTTTCCACAGTGCACACATAATACACACACCCAAAGAGACTGGGGAGTGGGGATAGATGGGAGCTGGGAATATTTCATTTCAGCTGGGAATATTTAATTCAGTACATGTGTATTGAGTTCCAACACTGGGCTGTCACTTCAGTGGGTATCCAGAATAGCAATGAGGAAGACCTGCCTTGAAGGACTCAGAATCTAATGGGAGATGCATATTGTGTCCATAAGGCTTCTCAACCTGAAGCAGACCACGAGAGGCTATATAAGAAGTGTGGACAATGGGTAACAGCATAATATGCATATGCTGTTATGCATAAAGGGTACTATGCATAGTAATATGCATAGTAATATGCATAGTAATATGCATAGTAATAATATGCATAAAGGGTACTACTGATGCTTTATCTTGATTTTTTTGTATAAGTTAGCAAAGCTTTGGAAATTGGGTAGATTTCAATAGGTAGAAGAAAAGACAACTTGAAGCAGAGGGTGATATGTGGAGGTAGAACAAAGCCCTTCAAGGAAAATATTAGGAGATGTGGTTTGCCATTAGATGTGGTTATAGGTGTCAAAATGACAGTTCTCAAATGGAGAGGTCCATAAAGCCATGAAACACATGAAAAAAATGCTCAGTATCCCTAGCCATTAGGGAAATGCAAATTAAAACAACTCTGAGATTTCACCTTATACCAGTAAGAATAGCCAAGATCAATAAAACAAATAACAACAAATGCTGGCAAGGTTGCGGCGAAAAAGGAACAGTCTTACATTGTTGGTGGAGCTGTAAATTGGTCCAGCCACTGTGGAAATCAATATGGAGATATCTTAAAAAACTGAAAATAGATCTACCGTATGACCCAGCTATAACACTACTGGGAATTTACCCAAAGGAAGATGGATCATCATACCACCAAGACACCTGCATCTCCATGTTCAATGCTGCACTTTTCACAATAGCAAGGATATGGAATCAACCAAAGTGCCCTTCAACAGAAGAATGGATAAAAAAAACTATGGTACATATACACGATGGAATACTACTCAGCAATCAAGAAAAATGAAATAAGGTCATTTGCAGCAAAATGAATGTAATTAGAGAAAATTATTTTAAGTGAACGAACATAAGCTCAGAAAGAGAAACACCACATGTTCTCACTCATATGTGGGAGCTGAATCAAAATTATAAGAAGGAAAAATCCTATTCAAAGGTCAGATCAAAAAAAAAAAAAAGCCAAGAATGGTGTCAATATAAATGGTCTAGAAAATGCATGCAATTGTTCTGCCAAGATAAAAACAAAGTTCACTACAGGAAAAGTTTCTATCTTAAACACAACTGGAACCCAACGACATATAGAAAAATATTACCAAGTAAATGACAGAGAAGACTTAGACAGGGAGGGTGGGTAGGGAAGCATACAAGAGGGTGAGGGGGCACCTATATGAATAATGTGCATCAAAATGCATATATGGAAATGCCACAATGAAAAGCATGTCAGAATGAATCACAATAATGTGTACATTAAAAATTTCCAATAAAAAAATGTAGTCCAAATAAGCAGCATCAGTATGACCAAAGAATTGGTCAGAAATGCAGATTCTCAGGCTCTAAAGATCTTTTGAATCAGAGATTCTACGGGTGGCCACAGAAATATGTATTACATTTTGAGAATCAGTACACAGAATTTAGAAAAGTTGTGTATCAAAAAATCTTTCCCACTAGATATTTGGGGAAGGTAATTTCTGGTTTACATAATCCCTAGACTATGCTTTTTTGACATGAGCTTGAACACTTAGATTGCTTTATTTCATGGAGTCTCCTGTTATAAAAATCTCAGCATTTCAAAGTTTAAAAACTTTGATTTACATTTGGCTTTGGCTCTTGTAGATCCTCCTGATCTGTTTTTGGAGGCATGGAAAAGGGGCAGGAAAAAGAAAGGTTTTAGACATTGAATGCATGAAGGAATGAACACACTGAAGAAAACTGGGAATAAGAAACAACCACCCCTAGGGCTAAAACAGAAAAGTTTGGTATGGGAACAGATTGAATGAAGATGCTAAAATAAAATAAAATAAAATAAACTCTGGATGATGTAAAAGAGAAAGAGAAACTGGGGAATTGTCTTAAACTTATGCAATGTTGACACAAAAGATGATGGGAAAGAAAACTGCAAAAGGACAGAATCTATACAACCTGGTTAAAAAGAACAAAGATCTTATAAATGAAGCAAAGAGGAAATTACCAGACACAAAGATGAGTGCTCAATTGTATAATCTTAAATGATGCGATCATAACCACTACTGACGTGTCATGGAGGCCTTTGCTGAACAAAGGCTGCACATGGTATTATCCAAAGTCTTTCTGGAGGAGAAATGTAGCAATGTTGTTAGCCAATTGGCTGGGAGCAGTCCAGATCTATGTAACTGAGCTCACAATGAAACTGAGTGAATGTTTAAAAAAAAAAAAGTTGCCTTGTTTGGCACAGAAGCTTGGGTGCACTACAAAAGCAATTGGTCCCAGTGAATTAAATAGTTGCTACAAATGGGATTTTATGTCAGTGAAAAATACAAATACTCCTCTGGGATGGTAGGCAGTGAGTGAACCATAAAAGTTTCTGAAGATGAAAGAAAACTGTGCATTTCTCAGGAGGAGAGAAGCCTATGCAAGTTTAATGTCTTTGCTTTGTCCTGGTATCACACTGAGCTATTATTTTGCAGGGAAATGAATATAGTTGTCATCTAATAAATTCAGTTTCTTGGACAGGAAAAAGATACTAAAAACAACAAGAACAAACTAAAAAATTCTACAGGATAACATAAATGAGTGAAGCCTGGGAGGTGTGAGGCAGTAGGGCAAAGGAGAAAAACTGGACAGGCTATTACTTTGCTTTGAACTAAGAAGCCAATACACAGAAGTAGTTCACTTGAGAGAACTTGCCTTGTATGCATGAGGTCCTAAGTTTGGTTCCCAGAACAGAAAAAGTAAAAGAAAAGGAAAAAACAAAAACAAAAAAAAATGGAGCTGATTTGTGCCATGCAAGCCCTGTGTGGCCAGATCTGGTATTTCAAGTGCTGCCAGATATTTGGACTTTTTATGTGACATTTAAAACTGATACAATAATACCTAAGCCAAATAAAACAAGCCTGCAGACAGGCTTGTATCCACTAGTTTTCAATAATTGGATCACAGATGATATTGCTCTTAAACTGAATTAAATGGGGCATTTCTTATAAGACATAGTATTTGAGCTAAGCTAGTATCTGGCTTTTCCTTTATTCCTTGCTGGTGACTTCATTTCAGGAATCCCAGGCCACAAGCATGAGGTAGGGAGGAAAAAAAGTGTTAAAATGAAGGAAAGGGGAGCCTGGTTTGGGGGTACAAGCCTGTAATCCTAGTAATTTGGGAGGCAGAGACAGGCCTGTGTAACTTCAATGTGCAAGGACCTGGGTTCAACCCCCAAGTATCATGGGGGGAATATGAAGGGGCAAGAGGAACACACTTTTATGTTGTTATATTCTTTTTGCAGCACTGGGGGTTGAACCCAGGGCCTGGTGTATGTTAGGCAAGTGCGTCACCACCAAGCTACAGCAAAGAGCTGGAGCCCTTTTTTATTTATTTTTATTTTTTTTAATTTTTTTATACTGAGACAAGCTCTTGCTAAATTGTGTAGATTGTCCCTGCCCTCGAATTTATGATCCTCCTGCCTCAGCCTACTGAATCACTGGGATTACAGGTATGCACCACAGTGCTCCAACTTTTAAAAATACAAACTGATTATTGGGATATGCTCAAAATATAAAAAAGTAATATTTCTAAATCTATGGTAGAAAAATAATTGTTTTTAAAAAGTTTTCTAAACAAGGCATTTTTAGGTATGTTTTTGAATAGTCAGTATTCTAGTTTAGAACATCAGTTTAAAAACAAGAGATTTCAAAATTGTGTGTAAATTTTAACCTCATTCTTAAAAAGTCAGGGATTTGGAAGGCATCTGGGCCCCAAACCCATAAAACCTTTCATTTTTCAGCTCTATAAAGTAAACATTCTCATACCTCATTTGATTGAACAAAAAATATCCCTTTCTGATCAAATTTTGTGATATGATATCAGCACTTAGTCTAAGATGTATGTTTATGATGTTTCCATTGCTGTAGAATCAGGATTTATTTTAATTTTTTCAAAGACAAGGTCTTGCTAGCGCAGGCTAGCTTTGAACTCAAAATCATCTTGCCTCAGACCACCAACTGCTGGGATTACAGGTGTGTGCCACCACATCCACCTCAAAATACATCTTAAAACTGATGGTATTTTACAACAGGTGCAAAGATGAACACATCAAAGCTCTTCCTGGTAATGCCACCTCCACTGAGTTATGTGCCCTGTTGGGACTATACTCATGCAGGTATACTGCAACTTAAAATATCTTTTAAAGAATGATAGAGAAACTATGGTAAAATGTCATGGGCATGCAGAAAGGCACAGAAACAGAGCAGCATGGAGTAGATTAATATTAGTGTAGCACATTTTCATTAATGGAATGATGCATTTTTACATTTTTCTTAAGGAATGTTTTATAGAATGAAATAAATGAAGTTATGTGGCCTTTAATAACTGAGACACATGGAAAATATGGCCATTGCAAGCCACACTAGGCAACTGAAGGCAAGAGAAATTGCCAGTTCTTCAGAAGAGTTAAAAGCCATTTCAGGCTAGGTTCTGTGGCACACACCTCTCATCTCAGCACCTTTGGAGGCTGAGGCAGAAGGATCACAAATTCAAGGCCAGAGGCAGCCTATGCACCTTAGCAAGACCCTCTCTGAAGATAAAAAATAAAAAAGAGGATGAGGGTGCAGCACAGTGATGGAGTGCCCTGGGTTCTTTCCCATAGTTCCACAAAGAAAAAGAAAAAAAAAAGCCATTTCAAAGCCAAGGCCGATATCCAAGACTGTCATTCAAAAAGCATGTCATGGTTTACTTTGCAAGTGTGTTTTTCTTTCTTAGTTTATTTTAAAAATAAAAACCCAAGCACTCTTAAAATCGATAGCATTTTCAAGTTGATTAAAATATGAAAAATTTGGTCTGGGCATGGTGCTGTATGCCTGTAATCCTACAATTTGGGAGGTAGAGGCAGGAGGATTGATGAGAGTTCAAGGCCAGCCTGGTCTATGTAGAGAGTTTCAGGCCAGCCTGGGTTACCCAGTAAGACCTTCTCTCAAAAAAACAAAAAATAAAAATAAAATAAAACATTAAAAAACTAGTACTTAGTAAATTATTGCAATCATGTAGTGGGCAACAGTGTGGGTTCATTAATATATTTTGTTCTAGGATGTAGAATGAAAGATGAAGTTTTCTGATTTGACTAAAAGGCAAGAGTCTTTACTCTGAAAAGTATAAAATCTATGCTGTAAGCAGCATGAGGTCGAGAATGCACCTGATTTACTCACTGCAGTAGCCCTGCTCCTTTTCACAGCACTCGACATAAATATTTGTTGCATTAATGAAGAAGTGAAAGGATGGAACCGAATAGTCAGGAAAGCAGATATGCCCTGTATACCATTCCCTCCAAAGTCAGAGAGTTGATTCACATGATTGAACCTCACTCCCTTGTCTGCTCTGAATCCTCATATCACCTTTAACATAGATTTAAAATAGACTTCTTGTCATTCTTTTCATGCTGTTACTTTCTGGATGTATAGCCACCAAGGTAGCTTGGACATTCTTTGCCAATAACTGCTTGCAAAAGAAGTGATACAGTTGGTTTTCTCAAACAGCATCCTCATTCTACAGCCAGGGGAGGTCTGGCTTCCAGGAGAAGAGCAGGTGCAGGCAGTCGATGTTTTGCCCAAGGGCAAGCAAAGGATCCCTGTCTGACCTCATGCTACCTCTAGTGTTCTCCCTAAGACCAAATAGCCTTGTCCAGAATCAGATGAAAGTCATCTTTGACTTAGGGAATGGAATATTGAAAATTCTACATTTCTAGGAGATGGAAATAAGAGACATACATATTTACATATGTGAATAAGTAACAATTATTTTAGAATATAAAGCTTTTTAAAGCAGAAAAACTTGCATGGAACAAGCTTGCATGGAAACTTCTTTTTTTGTTTCCATTTATGTACTTTTATTTTTAAAAAAGTTGTTTTGAGACATGGCCTTGCTATACATGTAGACCAGGCTGGCCTTGAATTTGCAATCCTCCTGTCTCAGTCTCCCAAGTCCTGGGACTACCAGTGTGCACCACCATGCCCAACATCTTAGAAACACTGTGACTTTCTAGGCTGAAATAATATATTGACTATGCTGTCAATGTAATCTCTTGGCTAAATTACACATAAGGTTTTAAAATAATACAGTTAAGTATCAGTCAATGTGGCCAATGGACACATATCCTTCAGTCTCTACACCACTGTGATAATGAACAAAAAATATCATTTGTGCAACTGAAGCTGAGAGGAATAGAAATTTTTCAGGGATGGTGATGCATGCCTATAAACTCAGCCCTCAGGAGGCTGAGGCAGGAAGATTGCAAGCTTGAGGCCAACCTGGGCTACATAGAGAGTTCCAGGGCTGCCTGGGTTACACTGAGACCTGCCTCAGAAAATGAAAACCAAAAACAAACAAAAAAGAAGTTTTTCATTTAGCAGTAAGAGTGACTCATAGTAAATATTAAACCTGAAATACTAGTAAAATATTTAAACTCCATTGATTCATGCAGAAATTAATCTGAGGTTTACCATCTGCCTACTTGTGTAAAAATTTAAGAGTATAAACATAACTGCAGGCAGTCTATCTTCATCTACTAAAAACAGAACCACCTGTCTAGAGCTTTTTTTTTTTTCTTACTTATTCTTCCCAGCAGGCTTCCAGGGAACCTGATTGGGGCTATTTTGCATATGCACTTTGAGGGTTCAGAACAGAAGGATCAATAAAAGCTTAACCCTGGATTCTGAACTGAGTTTCACTACCAGTTCTATCACTTTTTAGCTGTGTCTTCTACACATTATTAATTTCTCTAAGCCTCAGTCTCTTCTTTACAAAATGAGGAGAGTTGTACCTTACCTTATAGAATTTAGATGATTGTATGAGTCAATTCACATGGCTCTGGTTTATATCAAGTGCTCCATCAATGTTAGTGGCTAGTATCATTGTCATAGACATCATCTATGTGTATGTCATTAGGAACAACCAATAATTTATACCTATTGCTAATACTTTCTGGCTTGCCCCAGTGAGGCACAATCAGTGCTTCTGTGTATTAAAAGGCACAGTGTTTCTGTGTATTAAAATGAACAGGGGTGAAATGAATTCATGAAATGTATCATATAAATATTTTTTTTTAAAAATGAACAAAGAAGAGAATGGGATACATTTCTCCCTCCACTTACAGGTTTCAGATAGGCAACGTTGCTGTGGCGAATGTCATTTAAGAGCTGATCTCTGGGAGTGATTTCCACCAGCGGGGGTGGCCTGTTTCTGGGCACCGGTTTGAGCGTTTTGATCACATCTTTGAGGTTGGTTTTCTCCGGTGGTTCTCTGGCTTCCGGCATGCGAGATTTGCGCTGAATTCTCTTGAGCTTCACCACCCGGAAGGAGTCAGGGTCTGTCTTGTACTTTGGAGGCTGAGATGGTTTCTTCATCATTTCATTTCTCCGACCGAAGGGGACTGCTTGGGTGTTGGGAGGCCGTGCGGGAGCAGGCTGGAGGAACTCCTGCATTCGGGCATCTGGCATGGGTCCTCCCAACATCTCCCACATCCCAGGGGGTAGCCCCAGCCCGTTCTCCAACATGGCTATTAACTTTCTCTGCTCTTTGAGTTGCTGTTGTTTTTGTTCCTCTTGTCTTTTCTGTCTTTGCTTATCCTGATTCCTGGTGAGCAGATTAGTTACCACCATTCTGGGACCCGGAAGCTCAAAATGATACCCCATCTTCAAGAGAGTGTTGTTGGCCTTCAAGAGCCTTGATATTTCCATTTCGGCATGGTGGCCCAGCATGTGTCTCTGATTGTGAAATCGAAGTTCCGTTAGTGTCTCATTAAACTGCAGGCACCTCATGATGGCCACGATGCCTTTCCCTGTGATGAAGTTGGACTCAATATTGAGAGTGACAATGCTCCTATTTTCACGCAACATGTTTGCCAAGGCAAAGGCTACACTCTCATCTGCACCCACGTTTGCTAAGCTGAAGGTTTTGATGTGCTTGTTTTTCTTCATTGCGTTAACAAAGTCCAGTAACATTTCTTTGGGGATATTTTCAATGTTGTTCAGGTTGAGTTCCTTCATGTCAGGGTCATTTTGTCTCACTCGCCTCAAGCTCTCATCCAGGTCGGTTTGGTTGCCAGAAGGCCTTGCACTTATCTTCAGAAAACTGGTATCTAGAGCCAACTTCTTGGGATCTAATTTGGCTATTTTTTTCTCACTTTTTTCTTGGGCTTCTGGTCTGTCTCCCTGCTCTTCAAATGCTTTAGTAGTTGCTGGCTGGCAGTTGCTTTCACAATTTCGGATTTGCTTGTTTGCTTTGTTTTCCTCTTCTCTTTTGGCTTTCTCATCACTCTCTTCATCATCATCTTCTTCATCATCTTCACTATCTTCTTCATCATCTTCATCATCTTCACATTCTTCATCTTCATCATTATTGTCATCATCCTCAGTGTCTGGCTTTTGTACATTGTTGCTATCTTTTGATTCTCTCTTATTTGCAATTATTTCACTATTGAGCTTTTCTTTTAAAAACTGGGACACATTTTTAATACCTTTGTTTCTTTCTTCATGCAGTTCTTGACTGTTTTCCTAAAAGAGGTTTATGAGGATTAGAATTCATAGTAGTGAAAAAATATAAAGTAGAGCAATATCTACCAGAAAGTAAAATATTTTTAAGTGAAAACATATTTTAAGTGATATAAAACAAGCTTGTAAACTACATGAATAGCATTTGTGTGTGTGTGTGTGTGTGTGTGTGTGTGTGTGTGTGTGTAGGTATATACCAGGTTTTATGTATGTACAGGAATACATATGTTGGAATATTTGCCAAATTCATGGTTATTTCTGAGAAAGGGAGAAATCCACTAAGAAAACTCTGAAGAGGGGAAGTAGTTGGAGGACTTTCACTTTTTATATTATATGGTTTTTGAGGGTTTGAATTTGTTTGTTTACATATATGTTGTAGTTGTTAAGTGCCATCAAGTCATGTCCAACTCATAGCAACACTCATAGGGTTTTAACTGGCTGGTTGGGGATTTCTTCAGGAATGGATTGCCATGTCTTTCTTCTGTTTTTGTGGTTCTGGGGATCAAATGTGGGTCCTCATAGAGTGCAGAGTAGCACTCTACCAACTAAGCTAAACTCCAACCCCTTTTACATATATAAAGGACACATATTATAAACAAATGCAACCACAATGAATTTTTATAGATGTGCATAAAAATCTGCTTTTGACCATGCTTATCTCATCTCATTTATGGTTCTTTCTTTATATCCTTGTTGTTGTTGTTAGATGCCGTCGAGTCGGTATCTGACTCATAGCGACCCTCATAGGGTTTTCAATGGCTGACTGTTTCGGGATTGCCTTGGGAGTGGATTGCCAGGTCCTTCTCCCATTTTTGCGGTGCTGGGAATTGAACTCAGGACCTCAGAGACTGCAGCACAGCGCTCTACCAACTGAGCTAAATCCCAGCCCTTTATATCCTTAGGGGGTTGGTTCTAGGGCCCCTGGGTATATCCAAATTCATGGCTGTTCAAGTTCCTCATTAAATGGTATAGTAAGAGCATATAAGCTGCACATGTCCACCCATATATAGGTACTTTAAATCATCTCTAGATGACTTATAACACATAATACAATGTAGATGCTATGTAAATCATTGCTATTCTATATTGTATATGGAATAATAACAAGGAAAAAATATGCACACATTCAGTGAAGGTGCAAAAATTAAAAAAAAAATTCTTCAATCTATGGTTGGTTGAATCCAAGGATATAGAACTGAAAGATAGAGAGGGCCAAAATGCATTAAAATAAAATCCAGTTACTTTGTTTTCATATTACATTTACTTTAAATGCTATTCAACTCTAGAAGAAATTTTAAAAGATTTTTTTTTGAAATTTTATAAAGATTTTTCAAATCAATATATTGAAGTCTTTGTTTCACATATAGTTGAATAGGCAGGTATATAGTCAACAGCCCTGGGATACCAAATAATTTCCTTATTTAGATTTCCTGGAATGTTGATAATATTACATGTACATTAAATTTCCCTGAGAATATGACACGATATAGAGAAAATGAGAGCAGTTTGATAATTTGGAAAATGTTTAAAACCTTGGTTTGGATTTTGTCTCCTCAGGTCTATGTCCTAGCTACTCCAAGACAGACTCACTAGCCTTGCTTCTCCTGAAGCAAAGTACCTATAAGGAAGAGCCAGCTGTAAAACTGGACAGGATTGGGCAGACATTTAGAAATTATCGCTCTGTCTGGGAAGGAAAATGACAGTCCTCTGTCATTTTATTAGATTCTTATACATCAATTATTATTCTTTTCTATACAATATGTGTACCCCATAGGTGTCATTTTTTTGAAAGCAAATGGAGCAATCTGAGACAGGATCATCTGTGGGAGAACTTGATCCTAATGCTCATGATGTATTATAGGCTGGAATTGACAGGCGGCAACACAGTATCCTTAACCACCTAAAGCTTTGACTACTGCATTTCTCATCTGATCCAGCAGGGGGGGCCAACTATCAAGTTGTTTAAGATAAAGCAGAAGAAACAGTTTTAAGTGTTCTTTTATTTTTCTTTCTTTCTAAAATTGGTGTTCATAGCTAGGTGGGGTGGCACAGGCCCATAATCCTAATGACTCAGGAAGTGGAGGCAGGAGGATTGCGAGTCTGTGGCCAGAGGCACCCTGTGTAATTTAGTGAGACCCTGTCTCAAGATAAAAAATAAAAAAGGGGCTGGGAGTGCCGCTCAGTGGAGGACTGCTTGCAAAGTATAGGCAAAGTACTGGATTCAGCACCCCCTCAGTATCACAAAAAATAAAGTAAAATAAAATAAAGTAAAATAAAATAATAAAATTGGTGTTCACATAGAATGGGCTTTGAATCCATTGACATCCAATTGTAAATGGTATACAAATTATATATTAAGCTCTAACTTGATCAAGCCAGCAATTTATTTTCTTGAGCTCAGTTCATGTTTAAAGTCTCCTGACTGTGAAACCAGTTTACCACTTCCATTAATTACACCCAGCAGGATAGTAACATGACAAATTATATCTATAGCAACAGGCATAACTTAACGAGACTTTACTTGGGAGGATCTCTGTCTTTTTTTTGCTAAGTCATTTTTAAGGGGAACATTAAAAAAAAAACTATGCTGATATACAATAAGTTTGTAGAGCTAATGTTAATTCTAGTTTTAAGATGAAAAGAGTTTCAAGAAAGAACTATGTTTCTAACAGTTTAGTAGCTATCAATTTCTAAATGTCATCACTGATACCCAATGCACATTGGGATTATTATACATTTTCAGTTATTTGACTTAGTTTAGGGTGTGCAGCCAGATTTCCTTGGAAGTGTGAAATCATTGACACTGTATGTAAAATACTGCATGTGTATAGACATGCTAGAGAGAAGGGTACAGAGAGAGCTTTCGTGAACTTCTCAAAGGGGACTGTGAGTCAAAATAAAAAAAAAAGTTTAAGAACAACTGCTTCTAGGCCACGAATTTTAAACCATCTAGTATCATGGCTATGGACAACAGGTGTACCTACACAGCATACCTGATGGTAGTGTTTAAATAGAGAAATTGATAAGAAATTTCCAGTTCTCCCCACCACACACACACAACTATACCAGGGATTACAGAAAATTCCCATTTGGCTGATTCTTCCTTTTGAGCATCCCACTCTGGTCTTTCTCAGAGCATAATTTTGTCTATTTCCCTTAAGAAACTTATTCCTTTTTTCTACTTAAAAGAAAGTAAGTTCCAGTATAGAGTAGGATTAAATATTACAATATAATCTAGAAATGGCAAAAAAGAAAAAAAAAAAAAGCCAGAACAAAACATTGGTGTCTTGAGAAATCACAGTTGCAATACAGACACCTGCCAGCCTAGTCCCCAGCAGCCATTACTGTTGTACACAGATCCTGGGTTACCTCAGATTGCACAAAGGTGACAGGAACGCGTTCGTCTTCCAGCATGCGCCGAGACGCCTTTTGCCAATACATATAATCAACCAGAGATTTATGGTCGAAGTTTCCTGTTGGTGGCTTGTCGGTTTGATCTTTCTGAATCATTCCTACAGGAAGGTGGGGGTCAGGGGCCATGACTTCCATTTCCGACTGCAGTACTTTCAGCTCTTCGGGGGACAAGTTGGCCAAGATTTCATCTTCATCAATCTCCTCACCAAGGAATTCTTCTTGATCTGAATTTCTGCTATGCTCTGACATTGTTCTTTCTTTCTTTATTTCTATTTCACTGGAAAAGAAGGAATAGTCAAAGATAGTTTTTTAAAAGAAGAGGAAGACAAACACTTCAAGCAGGTCTCCCAGCTAACAAGTGTCCTAGGTCAACCCACCCTTGAGATATTTTTTCCCAAGAACCTCTGTGGTGTTTGCTGTGCAGCTAGGAGAGTCCACAGCTAAGCTCATGCCGGATCTATATTAAGCAGAGCTTGGCTGGACAGGATCAATTTATGAAACTACTATGCTGCTCTCTTTTTGGCAACTTGAGTCAGCTGTGCAAATCCATCTGACATTTCAGTACAGCTGCTTGTGTTTGCCAGTGAGTAATAGCTCTACAGAATCTCTGCAGGAATAAAATTCATTCTTTTCCTATAGGCCCTCGCATTGCCACAGACAACTCCATGCAGCCCATACGTACACAGCCCAGTTCCCAGGGGAGCCCACTCCTGCTTATTTAAATGAGGAAAACAAGTCACAATACATCAGAAGGGAAATCCAGCCAGCAACCTCAATTTCTTCTGGGGTGAAAAATTCACTTGAAGGGAGAAATCAAGTTCTAAGGTTTTGCTTCTTCACTGCAGCGAAGCTCTGGAAGTCAGTAAGCCTGCAGAGAGTGGAGCTGAGGTCTTGCTGTGTTATTCAGCCCTGTGTAAGCTGAACCTGAGTGAGATGTCCTTATCTGTCTAGATCCTGTGATCTAACAGACAGGGACAACCAGCACTTGAATTTTCATCATGAGTGAGGAGTTGAATATTTTAAATGATTTTTTTAAAGTAACCATTAAGCCTGGATAAATTTAAATGAATCTAAAGTGAAATGTAAAAACTTCAAGCTATTAAGTCCTAAAAGAAACCAAAAGAAGAATTTTTTTTTGTAACCTCAGAGGACAATATAGCAATAATTATTTAATTACTACTAATGTTCATTTGCTTTGACCCAGCAATTCCACTTTCAGAATGTATCTTTCAGGTATACTCCCATACAGGTAAAATGTACAAGTTTACTTGGTATAGTAAACTTTAGGACAGGGTGTGCTGCATCATATTTATTGGACAAAGTAAAAAGAATGTATTTAAATGTAAAAATGATGTCAATGTAACCTATCTTTGGGAAAATACACAAGAAACCAAACATCTTGTATATTTTTAGAAAGAAGAATAAGCTGTCTGAAAGCCTGAGCTGGGGGTACAGAGAAAATGAAAATTTCCTCCTATTTCTAAGAGCCATCACTATTAACACTTTGGTTTATCATTACAATCATTTCTTTTAGGCATATGAACTTTATAATATTGTTTCCTTTTTCTTTTTGTAGTGCTGGAGATAGAATGCATGGACTCACACATACTAAGCAAGCACTCTACCACTGAGCTATATCCCTGGCCCTGTCACCTGTATTTTTAACTGAGAAAATTAGTGATTTCTTTGAGCCAATTTTATCTTTTCCTACTACATCTTTTTTTGTTTGGTTGGTTTTTCATTTTTTTGTTGTTGTTTTTTGTTTTGTTTTGTTTTGTTTTGAGATAGGATCTCACTACATAGCCCAGGCTGGCCTCAAACTTGCTATGATCCTCCTGCCTCTGCCTCTGCATGCTGGGGTTACAGGTATGCACCACCATGCCTAGCTTACTATGTCATTTTTAAAAGCTCCCGGTCAGGAGCTATACTTTATAGTTGTTTGATATTTAAACTGCTTTCATTTCTCACAAGCACAAATAGTTCTTCAACATTCTTGTAGGCAATATATATGTACACACTCAAGTTTATTTCCTTAGGTTAAAATTAGATAAATCCTAAGAAGTCAAATTACTGGGTCAAAGAATATAAAAAAGAAATGTTTTTCATACTTATGGCTAAGTGATCCCTTAATGTTATTGAAACCCTACCCTACCATATGTATGTTATTTTTGTAAGTTATATAGCTATATTACTATTCCAATATTATATATATGTGGCCCTCCAAAGTCTAGAGTTCTACATCTGCATAGTTGACCAACCACACATCAAAAATGTTTGGAAAAAATTTCCTTGTTATTATCCCTAAACAGTACAGAATAATAACTACTTACACACCATTGATGTTGTATTAGGTATTATAAGAAATCCAGAGATGGCTGGAATTTAGTTCAGTTGGTTGAGTGCTACTCTGCAGTCTCTGAGGTCCCGGGTTCGATTCCCTGCACCGCAAAAATGGGAGAAGGATGTAGCAATCCACTCCCGAGGCAATCGCCAAACAAGCAGCCATTGAAAGCCCTATAAGGGTCACTACAAGTCAGACCCGACTCAACAGCACCTAACAACAACAACAATAAGAGATGATTTAAAATATATGGGAAGATATAGATATAGATATAGATATAGATAGATAGATATTACATGCAAATTGCTATTTTATACAAGGGACTTGAGCAACTTTGGATTTTGTTGCTTACATGGTGTCTTGGAACTGGTTCTCTGCAGATATGTAATTCTAAAATTTGTAAAAAATAAAAATACAAAAAGAAAAAAAGTGTAAGCTATTTTAAATGGAAATTCTAATACTTTTTTGACTTTAGTGGTTTAACCTGAGTACTCCAAATTTAACAGGCTTTTCATAGGTATGGCTAAATTTCATCCCAGAAAGTGACATCCATGTACTTGAAGGATAATTTTTAAAGTAGGGAACACAGGGGCATCATGGTGACTTCCTGTTGGCATCTATCTCACCTGTCAGTTCTTCCCTTAGTCCCTGTAAAAGGCAAGCTAGAGCATGGCCTCAGTGGGCGGGGTGAGAAGGGACACCACTTTTTAGACCATTAATTTGTAGAACATCACTTCATAGACTTAGTTCACAGAACAAGGGACTTAAGTGATTCAGCCAGGGGCTGGAAAAGTAGCTCTGTGGTGAAGAACATGTGCTTAGCATGCATTAGGCCCTAGGTTCAATCCCCAGCACTGCAAAAATAAACAAAGAGGGTCAGCCAAAAAATGTTTGTGCTCACAGAAGCCTAGGAAATGTTACTGGTATATTCTGCTTTTGTATTTTAAACATTTGTAAAGCATATTTGCTTTTAGAGACTCTAAGAAATCCTAAAGAAATGTATTTGTTTAACCCAATATTCCCAAACCTTATTAAGCTAATCTGTCCTATTTAGTTTTTCTTTCAAAAATCACCTCCTAATATTCCGTGTAATTAACTTCCAAAAAATTCATACTTTGGGTGATACTGATCTAAGCAGCAACAAGGAGGAGCTGGCGTCAGCCTGCCTGGATTCAAGTCCCAGCACCACTCCTTAGTGACTACATGATTACTCAGCAACGTACTGGCCCATTTCTAATAGTGTCCACAATATGCAATTATGGAGAGAATTAAATGAGGCAACATATACATACGTAAATGAAGTAGGAAAGTGCAGGCACAAAATAAGCCCTTAATAAATGTTAAATACTAGTCTTCTCATATTTCAGGGATAAATACAGACACACTTAAAGAAAGGCAATTATAAAGTGCAGTACATTAAAAAAAAAACCATTTCCACAAGAGAAACCACTATATTAATGGTAAAGAACAAAAAAGCTTCAAAAAAGAAAACCACTATTTGCATGTAAATATGACACTCTCCCAAAAAAAAAACAATCTAAATTTTTGCTTTTAGCTTTCAGATTCCAGTTCTATTCTGATGAATCCCGTTGTTTTCACAGGACCAAATGCTTTTGATGACCAAGCTGATTAAGGAATTTCTGCAAGGAGTGCACTTCATCTTGCTGAAGGGGAGACGGAAGTGGGTAAATCTCTCCCAGCTGCCTCCATTGCACATCTCATCCACATACTGACAGAGAGGTTTTGCTGGTATAATTACCCTCATTTGACATAAATGATTTAGCTGGGTTTTCTCTTTTTTTTTTTCCTTGAAGTACTCGGGGGTTGAACCCAAGGCCTTGTGCATGCTAGGCAAGGGCTCCACCACTGAGCTGCACCCCTAGACCCCTTTCTTTTAATTTTTGTATTCTGAGACAGGGTCTCACTAAGCTGTATGGGCTTCCTCTGGCCTTGAACTCAAGATCCTCTGCCACAGCCATTTCTAACCATACTGTCTGACAAGGTCTGGATATGGCAAAGAGGGGTTCAAGGAACTCATCTTCCAAGAAATGGATGGGGATGAAGAAAAGGAAAATGTGCTTTTTGCTTTCTAGAACAGGATTACTGCTTCTAATTATTATGATTACTTTATGTTTAGGACTAATACTCATAACTAATATTGTATTAAACTCTAATGAAACAAATGCTAAAAGAATGACACGACTGAGGGAATTTGTAAATGAATTAGAAGTAACGACCTCCAATTGTAAAAGTTATGTGGACAATATTTTAGTTAAAGCTGACCAACAACTTCCACCCTGGAACTCAAACATTCAGTGATTTATGCTTCAGCTGCAACAGGCTGAGTTGTTAGCCCCTAATTGGATTGAAGTGGCCCAATTTATGATAGCTAAGGTTTACAAAGAAAGTATAGAGCAATTAAAAGAAGACACAGGCCTGTTCCCTCAGTACAAAAGCCTCCTTGACAATTTTAACACAGAGAGGTGCTTATCTAAGGCAGACCTTGGTTCCCAGCTAGAGAAAAAAAGTAAAGGCTGCTGTTCTGGTCAGCCTGACCCTCCACTGCCTTACATAGAAACATATATGGGGTTAAAATGATAAATAAGGATAGAGTCCAAAATACCCTATTATAGCTTATCATTTATGAAAAGCCTGGGAAGAGACAGACCTTCCAGGTGCTTGTTATCTTAACACAGAAAAGTTTATGCTTTAAACCATGGGCTATTATGACTATTAGGTGTGTGTAAAACTGCACGTATTCTTACTACTTGCTTGACCTAAGCCTAAAAAAGGCTATATAAAAAGCTGAGCTATCCGAACAATAAATGGAGCAGATTCACACAGCCTCCAAGCTGTTGTGTTTCTGTTACCCACCACCGCCAACTCCTCACCCGCCTTCGGAAACCCTGGATCCTAGGCTGTAGCTGGACTACGGCAATCCTCCTCCTCAGCCTCCTGAGTCGCTGAGATTACAGGTGTGCGCCACTGCACATGGCTCTGTTTCCTCTTAATGATGCTTTATTGCTGCTACCTCAGCAGTTTCTCACATCAGAATACAACTATGAGAGCAAAAGCAAGTACCTAGTTGTAGGGTCATTGACAGCATGATAGATCAACCAGATGCGATGTCACAGATCACAGATCACATGACTTTGTATGAGAGTCGCTAAAGGAAGTTTCAAAATGGATCAACTCCCTAGATATCACTCCGAAGCTACTAAATCAGATTTCTCAAATTTTGTCTGGGAATCTATCTTTTTCTTTCTTTCTTTCGTTCTTTCTTTCCTCCTTTTCCCCCTCTTTTGTTATGGAAAGCACTCCAGGGGGAGTGATTTTTATGGGTACATCAGTGTGGGACCCTCAGAGCTACTATGAGCATCTCATTTTTCAGATCAGGCTGAGATAGCTTAAGAAACTTTGCATTCCTTCCTTCCGTCCTTCATTCAACAGCATTTGCCAAGTATCTGAGTCACATTTCAATAATGGAGACAAATAAATAAATAATTTCTGTTTGCATTAAATACTAAGAAAAGGAATACTGTGTTAGAGAAGAACCGGGGAGAACTATAGTGCCTTGGAAGAGAATTCAGGGAAGATCTAACAGATGATCTCAACCATATGAAAAGCAGAGGGAACAGAAATATAAAGGCAGGCAGGCAAAGTCCTGGAATGTTCCAGGAGGTGACCTAAGCCTTGCATGAGTGGACTGCGTTGTGCAAGGAGGAGATGAGGGCAGGGAGGTAGACAGGGGACAGATCAGGTAGGTCTTTCTGGCCTGGGGTAAGCTGGATCACATTCTGTGCCTGAGAGCCAGTGGAGGATTTTAAGCAGAGCATAATATGAGTTACACTTCTGGGAGGTCATGTTGCCTGGTGGTTGGAAAACAGACTGGAAGAGTTAGGGGATAGGCAAGGATAAATTTAGGAGGTAAGGGAAGACCTTAGTCTTCTGACAGTCCTTAATAATCAGGGCATTTCAGTATTTGGATGATGTCAGAGGCTCAGGCATTTTGCTGTGACAGCCACAAATAAAGCTTAAAAATATGCTGACAAATCTGTAATGTTTCTTTCTAGTTCTCAGATTTTTAATAATTGCTGTGTTTGGTCACATCTCTCCTCCTTTATCTCCCCAGAAAAGAGTACAACAACTTTTTTGTCTTTGTTGTGTTTGTTTTTATAGTACTTGAAGATTGAACCCAGGGCCTTGAACATAGTGTGCAAGCACTCTACCACTGGGCTGCACCCCCCGGCACATTTTTTATTTATTATTTATCTTAAGACAGGGTCTTGCTGAGTTACTACACAGGCTGCCTCTAGCCTTGAACTGGCTGTCCTCCTCCCTCTGCCTCCCAAATCGCTGGGATTATAGGCGTGTGCCACTACACCCAGCTGAGTACATTAAGTTTTGATGAAGGGTAGGTCATGCCAGAGAAAAATAATTTCTAGACAATCTCCACAAATGAAAAATTCTAAAAAATATTTTTAAATAAACTCCAAAAGGATTACATGCATTGTGATTTATTGCTGGTGAGAGATCAATATTAGCTAAATTTAATAACATGTTTATGTAGAAAAATAGCATATATACATAGTTACTTGAAAATGCATTAAATAGGTTTGGACAGACAGACAGACAGACAGGATATGGAGACTTGCATACCAAGAGTGAGGGGAAGCAGGTGGCTAGGGGAGGGGTTTCAGGAAGACCTTCCACTGAATACAGTTTTGCATTATGGAAAAATGATGACTGTCTTTTCTGTGATGTACGCCTACAGGTTTCCTCATTTTTCATCAATTTGAACTCATCTGTGTGTGTGGGCACATGACTTGCGCTTGAAAGAGCACTAACTCACTCTGTCACTTCAGTCCCTTCAGTAATTCCCTGTAGAGCCAGAGTAAATCCACACTTCCTGATATGGTCCTTTACGGCCTTGAATTTGCTTCTCCTCCCAGGTGTGTTTCTCATCAATCTCTACATCGTTCTTTCTGTTCCAACCACAACCAACTTGAGGACTCCAAAGGGTGAAGATCTCTGTTAGGTCTCTGTTTTGTGCACCTTTTCCCTTCTGGGTGGACCAAATGCCAATTTTTTCCCTCATCTTCCACATGGCTCTGAAGTCACTTCCTCTAGGAAGCTCTCCCTGATGGTGCAAACTGGGTTTCTTTGTCCTCCATTGGCCTTGCCTAGAACTGGGCATTTGTCTCATTCTATCGCCACTGCCAGTCCACTGGCCAACCTTTCCTATGTGCCAACAGAATTACTTATCACTGCATCAGTGTGACCTAGCACAGTACTTGGAACATTTTCCTCAAGAATCTCTAAATGTTTTCACCATGGAAATATCCAAATTGTTTCACAAAATAGAAGGCACTACAAAACATCTGAAATTTGCTGTGTTTCGTCTTCATTTCCAAAAACCTGAAATATGGAAAATCTGCATCACATGATCTTCACCTTGGAAACCTAGAATCACTGAAACAAGGTACTTACAAGACAAGACTTGGGAGATATGCAGTCTGTATACAAATCTGGGTTGTGATTGGCTGGAAACTCCAGGAAGTTATTTGTCCTCTCTGGGCCTCAGTCATTGTAGTGAATAAAGCAGTTACATGCATTGGTTTAACACTGAGGCTTGGGAGTCAGGATGCCAGGCTTCACATGTCAACTGTACTCTGGCTGAACTGTGTCATTTGGGGCAAGTCAACTTCTCAAATACTGATCTGTAAAAATGAGATAATAAACACACTTTGTAGGATGTTTGGGGGGAAAAACCTGAATGGCACAAAACACAGTAAACTCTTAATAATCATTAGCTATTATATTTTCATATGACAGACTAGGGAGAAGGACCTGGCAGCCCATTCTCAAAACAATTAGCCACTGAAAACTGTATGAATAGCAGAGAAGCACTGTCAAATATTAGTGCTGGAAAATGTACCCCCCAGGTTGCAAGGCATTCAAAAAATAACTTGTCTTCTACAAGAAGAGTTGACCTTTATGATGGGAATGGAGTAGAGTCCCTGGGAACTCTATTTGCGGATGTGGCATAAGGTAAAATAAGAAGAAACACAGTGGCTGCAACAATGGGCTCAAACATAAAGAAAGATTGTGTGCATGGTACAGTGTTGGGTAGCATTTTGTTCTACTGTACATAGGGTCACTATGAATCACACCTGATTTGATGATTTGATTGCACCTAACAATAGCAACAACATTATATTTTTATAGATAAATTGTCATTCTCTTCTGTCTAGAAAGTGCTTGATATCTAGCAAATATTTCTTCAAGACTAAAAAAATGAGTGGATTTTCTATTTTGTTCTTTCTAAAACTGCACATGGAACACATGTTCAAAAATGTTTGAGGCTTGGTAATTTACAAAAACTCCTGCTGGCCAGAGAAAGCACTTTATTCTTGCATCCATTTATTTTCCATCCTATACTGATCCTGGTGTGAAGACTATAGATAAGCCATCCCATCCCTTTCTTCAGCTGCATCCTCTAGCTATAAATGGATACAACTTCTAGGATGGTTTCCAAGTCGTACCTAATAAATCAGTTCTGTCCTGTTTTTGGTATGCTATTCTGTTGTGCAATTCTATTTGGATCACCAAGGCTCTGCCCACTGGCTGCAAAGTGCCTGAAGGCTTCATGAGTGTGATATAAACACCTGGGTCTCTCCTCAAATTTCCCTGACCCACAGCGGGGGCGCTTCACAATGGGATCTTTAATATATGAGCCAAGTGCATCTCTAAAGACAAAATACCCTGATTGCCTTGCTTTCCTCAGATCCCAGAGTATTTTGAGTTCCAAAAGGATAGTTATTATTTTACCTTAATTGTTTTATAAGTCATCCTAAATACTTATTAGATGGATTTTATTTTAGCTTAGTTTAAAAGGTAAACTAATTTTATATACTTCTGCAGGGAGTGAGGATCTCACTACACTACTACTAAGACAACTGCTATAGTAAGTACTACTGCTCCTATTGTTACTGCTAAGACCACACCAAGACTGCCACTGCCAGGCAGGATCACCTACCTCCAGTATTGCCATTGCTATTGCTATTGCAACTACTGCTGTTCCTACTACTGCTACTGTTGCTATTACCATAATAGTCCTGCTCCTGATACTATTGCTATTAATTTTGCAGCTACTCTGCTAATATTTATTGAGCACTTAACATTGCTAAACATGTGATAAGTGCAGTATATATACATCAAATCTCCTTATGCAACATTGAAAGTGTGTACTTTTATTAACCATTGATATTAAAGTTCAGCCATAGGCATTTGAACTGAAGACTGCCCCTAAAAGCAGGGCTTTTCATCAGTGTCCTCTACTGAAGTGGAACCTCACATACCTAAAAGGTTGGAATCACAGAACACCAACCATGAGAGCTTTGCTCACTGTCATAAATAAAAAATGTTCAAGACTGGCAGAATCTGAATAATACAACCAACAACAGCAATGCTACCATCATCAAACACCTGTTGACAATGACAAGGTACTGGTTGCAAGAAAATGATTCTTGGATCAAATCAGTCTGGAGAATGGTGAATTAAAGGAAGCTAGAGAGGTTTATCAACCAAATAGGCTTGAATTTGCTAATGAGGATGGTAAATTTCTAAAGTAGGAAAATAGTTGTTTTTTTGACTGACATCCACCAAAATGTTATCAATCTAAATAAGTCAAATAAAATAAAGTAACAATCTATATTATGTCCTCATAGAAAAGTAAAACTGGAAGAAAATACTCTAAAATGTTAAAACTCTAAGTAGAGAGATTATCAATAATTTTAATTTTATTTCATTTTATTTTTGATCTAGCATTTTTTTCTTTCCAGAAAAACAATATATATGGCTTATATTTTAATACAAAGAAAATAATCCCAAATAATTTTTAAGTCAACTTTAAAATTTATTTACTAGCTTTGCTTATTGTTGTTAGGTGCCGTCGAGTCGGTGTCCGACTCGTAGTGACCCTCATAGGGTTTTCAATGGCTGACTGTTTCGGGATTGCCTTGGGAGTGGATTGCCAGGCCTTTCTCCCATTTTTGGGGTGCTGGGAATCGAACTCGGGACCTCAGAGACTGCAGCGCAGCGCTCTACCCACTGAGCTTAATCCCAGCCCAGCTTTGCCTATAAGCCTCCTAACAAAACAGGTGAAAAAAAATGCAGCTCTGATAAGATTTTTGGAACAAACTAAACTTTAGATCTTCAGGGTGTTTTCAAATATCCCATAATAAAAAAGTAAAATAAAATATCCTATAATATTTTTCTGTGACATTTGTAAATATAGTAGGTAAATGTCTAATCTTTTTTGAATACCTCAAGAATATGATAAATAAAGATTTCCTAACTATAATGACAAAAATTCACATTTTCAAAGGCAGAGATATTAAAATATTTAAAAACTATAAATATTTGCTATGCTTCTGATTTCTTAAGAATTGTCCAGAACATTTCACCACAAATGGATTTCTTCAACAAAACTGTAGAATTAATGGGAATTCCTGTTTGATAAAAAATGACAGTGTGAATGTACTTAATGACACTGAACTGTGTACTTGAAAGTAATCTGGTATATTTTATATTACCACATTAAAAATAAGCAAAGGTAATAACATATACTTAATAGCATACTTTATTTTGAATAATGCTTACATTAGTCATTTAAAAGTGTGTTCATAGCAGTTTTTAGCAATGACCTATAAGCAACTTAATGCCCAACAATGGTGGACTGATCAAATAAGCTATATCCTATTCCTACAATCTAATACCATACAACCTGTTTTAAAAATTAATATTAAAGCTAGGCACAGTGTCTCACACCTGTAATCTCAGTGACTATTTGATGAATTAGATAAATGTGCAACTCTTATGGGACAGAAAATGTGCTTTTGAATTGGAACATAGAACTGCAGTGTTCAGAATTCAGCAGGGAACTAAAAGGATGAAAGAGCAATTGAGGAATGAGAATGATTCTAAACTGGGCGCAGTGGCACACACCTGTAATCCCAGTTACTCAGGAGGCAGAGGCAGGAGGATTGCAGATTTGAGACCAGAGGTAGTCTGCATAATTTAGTGAGACCCTGTCTCAAAAAGTAAAAAAAAATAAAAAAAAAAGGACTGGGGGTGCAGCTCAGTGGTCCAGCACTTGCAAAGCATACAAGCATGAGGCCCTGGGTTCAACTACCAGTACCACACACACACACACACACACACACACACACACACACACACACACATTGATTCTAAAGCTTCCACATTTGTTTAATAGAAATTCCAGAGCAAGAGCGCAGAGGGGATGGTACAGAAGCAACATTTGAATTGTAATTATAGCTTCTTTTGTAGAATTAAAGAAAGACCTAAGCTCTCTGTGTAAAAGTATTTTCTGTATACTGAGCAAAATATTTAAAACATTTTAAATCATCTGCAACTTCAAAACATCTGCATCTGGCTATACTTAGACAATGAGGTAAAACTGCAGAACTCCAAAGAAACCACCAGAGAGTAAAGACATTATCTATACAATAACACAAATCTGAGCAACAGCAGATATCTCATCCACAATAACAGAAACCAAAGTCAATAGAGGAATCGAAAAAGTCAATAGAGAACGATCAAGTTCACAGCAGTGGTTCTATCTGAGCAAAGAGGAGAGTGATAGGGAAAGATAGCTTTGACCCTCAGCTGTAACTGCAGTACTTGGCTTCTTTAAAAATATTTGACTTGCTGATGTGGCACAGTTGCCCATGCCTATAATCCCAGTGACTTGGGAGGCAGAGGCAGGAGGATCACAAGTTTGAGGCAGGAGGCAGTCTGCGTAATTTAGCAAGACCTTATCTCAAAAAAAGTAAAAAAAAAAAAAAAAAAAAAAAAGAAAGGGCTAGGAGTGCAGCTCAGTGGTACAGCACTTGCAAAGCATGCAAGCGTGGGGCCCTGGGTTCAACTCTCAGTACTGCAAAAACAAAAACAAAAACAAAAACAAAAACACAAAAACCAAAAACCAAAACAATTGACTACTATTGGTGAGACTATATAATGGGTACGGGTGCTATGGAAAACAATATCTTTAAAAATAAAATTGTCACATCATCTAATAGCCCTACTTCTAGAGAAAAAGAAAAAAGGAAAAAAAGAGTAAAAAGAAAGAAAAAGATGTTGAATAAAAAATATTTCAAAGAAAAAGATGGACAAAGTTGGATGATTTATCCACTAGTACTTATTACAGTATTATCTATCCACTAGTATTTATTGTATAAAGTAATAATAATAGTTGTTATTATTATTTTGGTTTTTTGAGATAAGATCTTGTGTTGTAGCCCAGGCTGACCTGGAACTCACATTGATCCTCTCTTCTCAGCCTCCTGGGTGCTGGGATTACAGGCATGTGCCACCAGGCCCAGCTTTCTAATCATTTATTTCTGGATTATTTCACAAAATAAAAAGTCATGTAAATGGTTTTGATAGATTAAGTCCACTGACAGATAACAAATTACACGACAGGCATACAAAGAAAGACTGCTCCACAATTTAAAAAAAAAAAGTATTGATATACACAGCAATGCGATTGAATTTCAAGAAGGTCAGATGGAATGAAAGGAGCCAGACAGGGAAAAGTATGTGTGGTAAGATTCCATTTATATGAAGGTCAAGAACAGGCAAAGTGCAACTGCAGAGATAAAAATCAAGAGTAGTTGCTTATGGAGTGTGGGATTGTCTGGAAAGTTGCCACTGGAAACATTCTGAGCTGATAGGTGTATCCTGATTGGAGTTTTGGTTGCAGAAGTGAATAAATACATTTGTCAAAACTGATCTATCAGTACACTTAAGACATGGGTATTTTAGTACAATTTTTTCTTGGCTCTTCATAAAACTTTTATTCCACTTACATGAACTTAATACACATGTTCTTAACAATTATGCTTGGATTGTTCATGAAAATTTCGTAAGACATTAAACAAAGCTAGCCATCATCTCAAGTTATTTCCCTGTTAACTATTTTTTTTACAGTACATGCGTGTTAGGCAAGTATCAAAAAAAAAATCACAAAGCAAAAAAACTAAAAAAGTTAAATACATGGGATTTTTTGTTTACTGCTGTGCTTGATATACATGAAGTAACAAATACCAAGCAATTCATTTTTGCATCTTTATGTTTACATTTGTTCTTAGGTTGCCTAAAACATTTAAATACAAATAAAATGTGTAGCAAAAATAATGAAAGCAAACAGTAGGTAACTTTACCGATAATGGAATGTGAACCGTTTCTGCCCTTATCCAGAGTAAATTGGGTCACAAAGGAACACTTCAGCTATAGTCAAAGGTGTGCACACTGAGATTGACTATTCCACAGAAACACATGAATCCAACATGTAGTATCTGTGGGATATCTGTTTGTACCATAGCCTTGGAAGTGCTCCAAACCTTTAAGTACCCACAATAACTACACTTGTGACTGGAACCAATTATCCCTTTATTTCCCACCAGGACAAACCAATATGTAGGCAGTTTTCTTTTTTAGTGCAAATTTTATATCAATATTTAAACAAATTTTAAACAGAATATAAATCTAAAAAAATAAAAGTAGGCTATTGACAAGTAGAAAAGAGAATCGCAGCATTGTTGGCACCAAACAAGACAAAGGGCACTTCAGTTAATTGAAATGCAAGAAGAAATTTAGATGACACAATTTTGTTACTCAAGAAGCATTCAGGACATTTGAGAAAAGGCCAGAGCTTTGAGATACCTTAGAAGAGTAACCTGAAACTGTATGTGGTGCCTCAAGAACTTTATCAAATCTTACTAAGGTAGAAACAAGCCTTCTCTTTGGTCCCATTCCAAAGACATGGTTCAGAAAATATGGTCACTGGAAACAAGTTTATTCTGTCTTTAAAATAATGTGATTTTAGGTATAGGTCATACATGTTCATTATTTAAAAAATAGAAAATAAGCCTAAGCAGAAAAGAAAAAAACTGAAATCACAAGTTATCAGGTAATCATTTTTAGCATGTGGTGGGTTTTCCTCTGGGATCTTTTTTTAACTCTATAATCATTTTCTGTTAAGATTGTTTTCAATCTTTTCATTCATGTGGTTCATTCTCATTCTGCAGAAACCTGTGGCTGATCATGTAAGTAATCGTATTTGCCACTACATCCATGGTGTAACCTTAAAGTGCTTTTCTCAGTTTCTCTTTTTCTAAAGATTGATCAACTGTTACATAAGAGAAATTTGCCTTTTATACTTTACCATTGACAACTTGTCATGTGTTCTATAATTTCCAGGGAAGAGTGTTTCTCCAGAAATAAGTTCTTAAATATATAAAAACACTGTTCCCTAGACTTGTGTATGAAGCATGATAATGAATCATTGTAGAACACGGTTTTGAAAATGCATCTACCAGAGTGTACAAATCCAGATGTGCCTGGTCCATGCTGACATCTTTACAAATTCACTTTTCCAAATGCTGCAGTCAATCACTAAAGCATCTTTGCAATGTCTTTTGGAAAGCTGCCTTTAGCCTAGGGTGGATTCTGTCAGATAGTCTCAATTAGACAAGACACGCAAAATCAGAGATGGTGGCTGCCTCACTTACTTTGTTATGTCCTGTTCCTAGAACAGATAGAGGCTTAAAACAGATGTGAATGAACAGAAATAAATGTTCACTTATGTTTTGCTGAAATTATTTGTAGTTTCCCAGGATGGCTCTTCTTCCCAGGCTTAGGGTGTCATAAGTGAGGGCGAAAATGCTACGAGGTAAATTTGGGGATGTAGGAAGGAACCAGATAACGAAATCCATGTAGGGTATGGCAAAAGATTCATAGTGTATTCTAAATGTAATTAGAAGACACTGCAATGGAATTGCAAGAAAACAAAACAATTTGTATTTTTAAAAGATTCCTCTCACTGCAGGAAGATAATGGATTATGTGGAGACAAAAGTGGAAACAAGGAGACTGGGCAGAAGCTTAGAAGAGTGAAGATGGTGGCATGGACTGGAGTGGTCAAAATGGCAAAAGTGAGAAGTGCATTGTTTCTGGATGCATTTTGGTGATAGAACAGATGGAGCTCCAGGGATCTAGTTAGCAATATCTAACCCAGGCAGGCATCTAATCCCATCAGATCTCAGAAGCTAAACAGGGTTGAGCCTGGTTAGTACTTGGATGGGAGATCGCCTGGGAACTCCAGGTGCTGTAGGCTTGGGAGAAGGATCTGGCAACCCACTCTCAAAAAACAATCAGCCATTGAAAACCCTATGAATAGCAGAAAAGCACTGAGGATGCCGTTTTGCCTGTTGTCTATAGTGTCACTATGAGTCAGACATGGACTCTATGGCACCTGCCATCAACAACAACCCAGGCAGGGAGGTGACCTCCACATGCCCTCTAGAAACAATATCTGACTGACTTAACCATGATGCCACAGGAAGGTTGGGCATCTCACTTGGTTGCATCACAAACTCTCCTATCCAATAGGGAAGATGCTGTGTCCTGAGTATCACTGAGGTGCTATTACTAGGAGAAGGAATGGTTGCTGGATTGGAAAAAAAATGAAATTGATTAAAGCCTGGAAGCACTTGGATATAATTCCTTAAAGAACAAAGTGTTTAGGTTGTCTCTCAGGAAGAGCCTCCAGAATGCACTCCAGGGTGGTTTAGAACTGGTTTTTCAAGAATGGACATGGCAGAAGCAGTGAGCTCATCCAGTTAATGATCTTTGAATGTCACATTCTCAAAATTCTCCATATTGAATCAAATAACTCCCCCTGAAAAGAAACATGACCCACGATGACCATCTATGCCTGGACCAATCAATCTAAAACTCCTGCTTCATGCCATTCAATCAACACAACCCACTTCTCCCCTCCCTTATAAATTCTCCTGATGTGTACTGACTGGGGAGCCTGGACTGAGCTTATAGCTTCTGGCCTCTTTGCCTGTTAGCCACGCAAATAAAGCCTATTCTTTGGACAAAAACCTGGGGATATAGTATTGCTCTCTGTGTCTGTTGGGCAGAAAGCCCTTGTTTAATATAAAAAATATAAAAGAGGTCTTCAGCATGTGTGCTGAGCTTATTGATTTTTTGTAGCACATTATTGATTCTTTGTAGCAAAATATATCACAGCACATTAAATTATTTAACATACATACCAACACTAGCTAACAAAGGATTAAAGCAACACACAAGGAAGATAGCAGTGCAAAAAAATAACATTAATCCCTAATATTTTCTCCCCAAATCAAGGTCACATCAATAACACTTTGCCACAGTGTTTAATCTTAAATCCCTTCTGTTGCACTTTTAATGATAATAGGTTTCTAGAACTCAGATGAAAGCTCCAGGTTGAATGATAAAATCACTTTTTCTTTAGAGCATCCCTGGAGTTGTCTTCCCCATCTCATTCTTTCTGTTCTCTACCTGCTCAGCAGGCATCATAGCAAGCGCTTTGTATCTGTCAGCTAATACAAAGCAGAGGCAGCTGAAAAGATAATAGAAAAACCACTTAGCTGAGTATTGGAAATCTGAGGCATGTCCCTTATAATCTTAAATTCTCCTGGGTGATTCCCCCTCTCCAAGTTGAGTTTCCCCACCTGTGAAATATTATCAAATGTGTACACCATACAGGGTGCTGTTGGAGTCAACTCAGGATGTCTGTGGGAAGTGCCTAGAAAATGGTGAAGAACTATCCAAGTGCAAGGTTTGATTATTAATGTAGATTATTTCTGGTTTAGGAGTCCTGATCTCTTTATGTTTCCAATAAAGTTATCTGTCTTGGCCTTCCCTCATTCATACCTTTGAACTGGACTCTGTCATCTGTGTCCTATTTTCCCCTGTGACTCCAATCTAATTAAAAAAAACAGTTTAGGTATCACTCCCTCCAAGAAGCCTTTTTTGCTCTTCTGCGTTAAGTGTCTTCTCTTTGGCCTCTCAACAGCCATGCACTGCCTCTGTTAGGGTGCTATTTCACCTGCTGTCACATGGAGGCAAGGGCTTCTCTTATTAACTGTATTTCATTTGGTGTTGGTTCTGTTTTGTGATTTTGTTATCTTCTCTCATAATGTTACACTTGTCAGCAGTTTCACAGTTTCTATGTGTGCTTACCTTTGTTTTTGAGATTATCTGTTAGCCTGTCGTAACTGCTAATGATCTCATTACTGCAGCCCGACTATAGTGATTATTAGTAAGGGCTGAGTCAGCCACTGGGCAGAATATGCCAGGGATGATTTTCTGAATGGCAGTATCTTCAGTCAATGCCTTCCTCCCCTGTCCTTTTATCATTGTGTAAAAGGGAGGAGAGATGACATTCTAATAGATAAAAGATACTGTTACTAAAATGACCTACAGTTTACTTAGTTGTTCCTTGTATATTTTTTTCTGTCAGTTTTTAACAATTTTTTAGTGTACAACTTAATGGGTTTCATTATGACATTTCCCTACATGCATATCATTGTATATTGCTCATGTTCACCTCCCCCATTACCCGTATCTCATCACCCCTTCCTCCATCCCTTTCCCCCGACCAATGATCCCCCTCCTACTTGCATGTCTTATTCATGTGTATATCTATCTATCTATCTATCTATCTATCTATCCATCCATCCATCCATCTATCTATCATCTGTCTATCTATATGCCTGCCTATCTCTCTCTCCAGACTTTGCCTTAAAGGTTAAATATGTGATATTTCTCTTCCTTTTCCCCATTACCCTTTCTTGTTGTCCCCTCCTCTTCTCTTTAGTCCCTTTTCTCCATTTTATTCAGCCATGAAGAAGGATAAGATTATGGCACTTGCTAGAAAACGAATGGACCTAGAGATCATTATTTTATGAGAATTAAGCCAGACCCAGAAACATAAACACTGCATATTTTCTCCTTGTGTTCTTTACAACAAAAGATTTGTCGCTATCTCAAACATCAGAAAGCTTTATAAAGACAAGGGCTAGATCTATTCTTTATGCATGTGAATAGTTTAGCACAAAGAGACACAATAAAATATTTTGGCTGAATGAATGAGTCACTTAAGTGATTAGGGAGAGATGGAAGATATGGACGGTCAGAACAATTTGATAAATTTGGAACACTAAGCAAACAACAACCCATGTGTCCACTTCTGCCCCGAAATTTGGAATTGGTCCGTCTCAACAGAGTCTCTACCGTGCAACAGAGTATACAGGGAGGGATTTTACCTCCCACTCCATCAGGACACACACATCATCACCTTGCAATAGTACACAGCTTGGTGAGCAACCACAGTGTCAACTTACAGCAGCTGGAAGTTGTGTGACATCTTTTAAACAATGTGAACCCAAAATAACTGATCATAGTCTGAAATAGCCAACCATACTGTAGCTGGTCTTCAAGCTGCCAAAGTCACAACAAATTCACTTTGTATGCTCTTGTTATTCTAGATAAAACTGTGGAATTAGAAGTGAAAATGCTATATATGAGTGTAAATGAGTTGGAATCATTTCCCCTCTTGTTTTGAAGGCATTTCCAAGATGCAGAATTATTTCAGAGCTTTTTGCTTTCACTGACTTCTACCACATTTCTCAGTAGACCATTTCATTGGGCAATGAGGATTTTTTGCATGTTTTTATCATCTTCAGAATTTCACATTGAAAACTTATCTTTCTTCCCCTCAGAAGCTGGGACATTTAATACACTCAGAAAGGAGAAACAACCACAGACACTATTAGGAGATTTAGGTATAGAGGTTTACTTGGGCTCAACCCCTTCACCACCATGTGTTGTTTTGTGTGTGTGTGTGTGTGTGTGTGTGTGTGTGTGTGACTGTCTCCCTAATCCTGTGGCCAATCTCATTCCTTAAGTACTTCACATATTTCCTGGGTTCTATTTTTAAATGAATGAAAGTACCACATGCTGAATGCTTCAAAACAAATTTCATCCTATGGTCTTCAGTTCCCTGCCTGCCCGCCTCCCTCAGGGAAAAAAAACAAAACAAAACCCACCACTAAATGATTGATTTAACGACTGCTTACTATCTTTGGTTGCCAGACATTCCCTGACTTTGCTCAGCAAATGTTTACATGTAACACAAACTAGCATCACATTTTTTTAAAAAATACTCTTAGGTATGATGGAGGTTTCTAAAATTGAAAAAAAATATTTATCTCTGTCCAATTGCAATCCACTGAAATGTAATCTGGGGATTATAGAATATCAGATGATGCCTTTATAATAACAACCACCCAGCAACCAGAGGAACATACATGAGGCTCTGGGCAAGAAGCAAGGCTATGAGGACATAGTATTTAATGTTAGCATCGCTAATAATTTGGGGGCACAAATTATTCTATGGCAATTTTTACAAAAGTAGGTTTTGAGGTATTTACATATGTGATAGAATACAAGAATTTAATGAGCGTAACCTCACCCTTTTTTCACACTATATGTTTCCAGAACGAAGAGAAATGGCATTCTGAAGTCTAAAGGAAAAATAAAAATGCAGCTGGGCACCATGGTACATGCCCATAATCCCACAGACATGGAGGCTCAGGTAGGAGGATTGTGAGTTCAAGGCCAGGGGCAGCCTGCACAACTCAGCGAGACCCTCTTTCAAAATAATAACAACAACAACAACAACAATAATAATAATAATAATAATAATAATAAAGTTAAAAAGGGGTCTGGGGTGGAGTTCAATGGTAAAGTACTGGCATAGTCTGTATGAGGCCCTAGGTTCAATGCCCCAGTACTGCTAATAATAATAATAATAATAATAATAATAATAATAAAAATAATTACTAGCATATTGTGACTTAATGAAAATCCATCTCTTGTACTCATCCTATTACTACATCATTGGCATCAGAATATATGTAAAAAGCTTAAACTCTTCTAAAGAGCTCAAATATGTGTATGTGATCTGTTCATAAATCAATTATTTAAATTAAAATACAATTTTTATTAGTGCAAACTTAGTTCTTGTACACTAAGCAAGATAAATGAACAGTAAAACTACTTAATTGCTACCAAGTTATCTGCCAAGACCCTGTCAGAGCATGACACAGCAGAAAATTGCAACTACTACCAGTGGCTGAGGCTTATATTAAAGATCAGGGGTGACAAATAGGTGGCACTTGCATTGCCACTCTCTTATGGCGTGTCTATGTTAAACACTTCTAATTGATCTTGGTACTCTAGGGTGAGGAGCGCCATCAGAATCCTTCACAGAACCTCATGGCAGTCAACCACTAATAACCAAGATGATGTTTGATATGAAACTTATATCCAGTCCCAATTAAAACCATTTATCAAGAAATTAGATTTCGCTGGGCGTGGTGGCACATGCCTGTCATCCCAGCAACTTGGGAGGCAGAAGCAGGAGGATTGCAGACTCAAGGCCAGAGACAGCTGAGTAATCTAGCAAGACCCTGACTTAAAATAAAAAATGGGCTGGGGGTGCAGCTAAGTGGTAGAGTTCTTGCAAAGTATGTATAAGGCCATAGGTTCAGCTTCCAAGTACCAATATACAAACAAATAAATGAAATGAGGTTTTGTATCTTGCAACTATTGTTAGGACTCTGGGGTATCATTCACTGTTTTTCTCTTTTGAGGGTCTGCTTCATGGAGCATCTATGCATAGACCAATAGCAAAAGAGAAAAGTGCCAATTTTATTTATTGCTAGGTAAGTGTGCCACACCCTGTGGCAAAGCCTTGTACCTCATTAAAGAAAAAATGAGAGTCTTTGGACCTGTCTGGAGGCTGGGGGTGGAGCAAACAGAGAAGGAGGTGAAAGAAGGAGGGAAGGACAGGAGGTGGAAAGAAGGAACAGGTCAGGCTCTAAGAATAGCCCTGAATTTTCTTACTGATCTGACTGCATCTCCTTACAAACCATAGCACAATTCCAGAACACTTATGGCTTGGCAAGCACCATGTTGAGCTTGATGTCATCATCTCATTTGATAATCCCAAAACCCTTCTGAGGAAGTTTGTTAGTTAGAAACGTGTGGGTGATGAACAGGATCCCCCTGAGAATCAGGTGGCACCCTCAAGGCAGAGGTTGAGGCACAGGGAGAACTGCCCAGGAGACATAGCAGGTGGGGCCAGGAGAGGTTCCTACCTTTCTAGAGCTAAGGGGAAGTTAGAAGGAGGCCTTGGTGCCCAGTACAGCAGCTGTCACTCCCGAAGAGGCAGGAGGCGGGGCTTATGGTAAGGAACACACCTGCTCCTCACACCTCCGACCTCTCCCTTTCCCTTTCCCTCCTTCTCTCCCATTTCCTGCCAGTGCCTCCCATGGACTGAGCCCCTCTGGAAGCCAGAAGGCATGGGCCCTGGGATGTGGTCTTTTATAAGGCCTTTTATAAGGCAGCTTATTCTGGGGACAGGGAGGCATCTGGCAGGGCAAGCACTCAGCTTTGGATACAAATCCAAAGACTTACCATCTACTGATTCCACTGCAAAGACAAGGTAGGGAAGTCACTGGCTACCAGCCCTCTGTCAGGTCTTCGCTGCACTGGAAAGCTGGCTCCTTCAACTTAGGGTCCCAGTCTTATGCTCCAGGCACTAAGAAGGAAGGGAAGAGAGCAACTGTTGAGTTCCACCTGAGTCTGTCTCTTTTTAATCAGGAAAATATTCGTGTTTCCATGACTTTTGCTTACATCTCATTAGCCAGACCAGGGTCATGGTCCTTCTTCAGCTGCAAAGGGAGTGTGTGGAGAGAAGGGGTTTTTATTTGTTGTGGTTGTTGTTTTTGCAGTACTGGGGGTTGAACCCAGGGCCTTGTGCTTGCATGCTCTGCAAGTGCTGTACCACGTCCAGCCCCCGCTCCACCCCTTTTTTTTTATACCTTTTGAGACAAGGTTTCGCTTTGCTAAATTATGCAGCCTGCCTCTGGTCTTGAACTCTCAATCCTCCTGCCTCGGCCTCCCAAGTTGCTGGGATTACAGGTGTGTGCCACTGTGCCCAGCTGGGAAGGGTTTTTAACAACTGGGGCAGGATGTCATGACCAATCTGAGTTTCAAGCCAAGCCTGGTGGCACACACCTATAATCCCAGCACTGAGGAAGCTGAGGCAGGAAGTTTGCCACAAATTTGAGGCCAACCTGAACTACATAGCAAGTTTCAGCCCAACCGGGGATACACAGCAAGACCCTGACTTAAGCAAACAAACAAACAGAAAGAGTTCAGAGACAACATGGGTGTGAGAACCTGTCTCCAATAAACAAACAAACAACTTTGAGTTTCAGCTAAATAATAAACTTTTAGTAAATGGGATGTGCTTCTACTTAAAAAATTATTCATCATTTATTTAAAATAAGATGAGGCATCCAATATCCATTGAATCTGGCAATTTTAAGCTTGGTGCATTGTCACTCAAATAAAATTGAGAGTTTTAGTATAGAAGAAGGGAGATACAAATATTGAGTATGGGATAAGCTACCTTGCTTAGGTGAGCACTATAATCATTCCCACCTTACAGATTTAAAAACTAAAGTTTAGGAAAAGGGAGGAATTTAACCACATTTATAGCTAATAGCCTGTAGCCATAGCACTGTGGCTTCCGATCCCATCAGATCTCGGAAGCTAAGCAGGGTCCGGCCCGATTAGTACTTGGGTGGGAGACCGCCTGGGAACACCAGATACTGTAGGTTTGGGAGAAGAACCTGGCAACCCACTCCCAAAAATCAATCTGCCATTGAAAACCCTATGAATAGCAGATAAGCATGATAATAGTGTTTCACCTGTTGTACATAGGGTCGCTATGAGTTGCATACCAACTCGAGGGCACCTAACAACAACAACAGCATATAGCTAATATATGCTAACATATGCTAAGCCTGGACTGAACTCCACTTAAATTAAGGCTGATGTCTTTTAACCACTGTATTATTGGCTTCTGTGACTTGGTCTTCAGAATTAAAAGAGATCAGGCTAAAAGCTTTTTAAAAAAATGACCACCTCACAAATGAATTGTGAGCCAAAGGAGGTCAGACTGTCATTGTGCAGGGCAGATTATCCCCAGATTAGCAACTTCTCCTCTTAAAGCAGTGGTTCTCAACTGAAGTGGGGTGAGGCAGATTATGCCCCTTCAATCGACATTTAGCAATGACTAGAGACATTTTCAGTTATAGCAGTTTGGGAAATGGTGCACTTGGATGCAGAGGTAGAGGCCAGGGATGGAGCTAAATATTCTATAATATAGAAGACAGTCCTCCACTGCCAAGCAACATCCAATCCAAAACGTGAACATTTTAGCTCTAGAGGAAATCAGAAGTACAGAAATGTGGAAGTTTCCCCCAGTGCACAACCTAAGTACAAAGAGGGAACGTGGACAAAGACTGATACATGAGATTTCCTCTAACAGCAATGGCTGAGAGGAGAACAGACCACATGCCATTCCTTTTAGATTTTACCTTGACCTTTTCCTGAAGCCAGGAGTGAAAGTGAGGACTGTACTAGGAGATGGTCAATAGCCACAGAGACTAGGGCCCTCACAAGGAGCTTCAGAATTTACCCTTATGAAATCAGTGATTAGTGCCATTATAGAACTATTGGTTGACATCAACAGTAGTACATACTCAAAGAACCTAACATAATTTACTTCTTTACTAAAGTAAAACTAGAAGTAAATATGCTGCTCTAAGCCATATTTATAAAGCAAAATAGAAATTCCATTTGGGGTTCTTTTGAATTGGTTGTATTATTTCCATCTTCCCATTAGAGAGAGGACCCCCCAAAAAGTCCCTGGAAATGAAGGTGAAAACAATAGTCATCTCTTTCTTTGATGTGAGAGGGAGTATGCACTTGGAATTTGTTCTTCTGGGTCAAAAGGTCAACTGAAGTTTTTAATACCTGGAATATTTGAGAAGGTTGCAGCAGGATTTGCAGAAGAAACACTCTGTGTTATGGCAAAGAGGTACCAGGCTCTTTCGCCATGACAACACACCTGCCCACACTGCGCTGAGTTTTCAGCAGCTTTTGACCAAAAATGGCATGACCCTGTGGCCTACCCTCCTTATTCACCCAATCTCACCATGTGCAACTTCTTTTCTAAATTTCACCAGGTGAAAAAAGACCTCAGAGGGAAACATTTTGCCATCGTGGAGGAGGTAAAACAAAAAATTGCAGAAGCATTAAGTGGCACCAAAATTGACACATTCAAACCTGTTTTGAGCAGTGGAAAAAATGTCCCATTATGTATATTGCATCAAATGGAGAGTATTTCGGAGGGGACCAAAACTTGAACATGTAAAAAAAATATACAAATTTTATAGGGAAATTCTAGTTATTCCAACTTGTATATCAGGTATAACTTTAGAAGATCACATCCATACACATTTGATCTTCCCAGATTGGCTTTGTTTTTGATTCATGAACAACAATGTCAGAGAAAGATTACTGATAATTTTTCAAAGATTTGTCTGTTTAAATTTATATATATATGTATATACATATGTGTGTATATGTATGTATATACATACATATATACATATATACATATATACACATATATACATATATACATATATATACTTTTTCACAGATTAAGAGTATGTATGTAAATATATACATACATATATATACATACATATATATACATATATATACTTTTTCACAGATTAAGATGTAACAGTTGCTTTATTAATGAATAAATTACTAATGAATAAGGGCAAAATGCTAGATCTGAGCCATGGTTCTAGTTGTTAAAAACATTGTTGATAAGAACCTAGGACTCCAAGTTTGTAGCTATTTTCTTTCTCCTCCAGAGTCTGATTACTTCACTTGTCCACTCCATGGTAACTTGTGTTACTACTTCAACAGAGACACTCGTCTAAAGATGTCTACATCCCTTGAGATTCTTGGTAGATGTCCAGCCCAAACCTGTGCCAGATCGACAGTAAATGTCAAGGCAACAGCTTCTGAGAAGTAGATTGGCCCTTCATTGCTACTTTAGCATTATTTGTGCAGCTATTTTATGCATCTGATCTATAAGTTATCATTTGGTTATTAAGGTGCTTGTGTTAACTGGAACCACAAGTTTAAGGTTATTAAAGACATGAATTCCATGGGGCTTTCCAAATGGGACTTTGGCCAAAGGATATTGGTTACTTAAGTAAGGAAAGGTGATCATTAGCAATGGGGTTCATTTCTAAAGTGGTCCAATGGCAGTAATCCCAGAGAGAGGAGCCAAGTACTTTGCTTGGTACTGTATATGTGTATTCCCTATCTACTTCTCCCCTTTATCTTCTTCATTCACATTTGCAGGATGAGGAAAATGACCTCCAGCATGTAACCTAATAAAGTATCAGTTTGTTTATCTACAAAATGAGAGCAATGATAGTGCCAACATCATAGGTATGTTGTGGGCATTAAATGGAATATTGCATGAGGAACCTAATAGCATGACAAGGGCTGAACTGCTGTTAGGTATTATTATCATTATTTCTACTAACAAGGCCACCATGTGAGAAAGTGACCCCCAAGCCACCATTCTTTCCATTATAGCACATGACCTGAAAATCACAGAAGCTACGGAGTTTTCAGATACTTGCCTACAATCTTAAGTATCGCTCAGATGGACTTTTGCAGACATACAGATTTCTTCTATTTCCCAAACTTATTGTTCAATTTCCAGAAACTTCCTTTTCTAGTTCCCCCTAAATAAGAAAAATAAAAGCCCACAAACCAAGGAACTTGTGCCTGTTGCCCCTATCTTAAGGCATCCTTCCCTGGAGATTTTAAGAAAATTATGTTTACTTTAGTCTGGCATGCTTAGGTTATAGAAAGATACAGGATCCATTAGGGGCGGATGGTCCTGTAGCTACAGAGGCTGGACACTAACCCCTCTGGTGGCCTGGAATATAATACCACAAACTGCTCTCTGCTGACTCAGCTCTTGGACAGCTACCACCCAGTACTGCCTGCTATTTGGTGAGGTGGAATTTGATGATGATAAAAGTAATTCATCTTTCTTCAATTTAACAAGATGATAGCAACCTTGAGTGTACAAGCACATACACACAGAGGTCATTTTCTCCAGTAAGCTGACCTAGACTCCATCTTGACCTGCTGCTGGGGTGGCTGCATACCCAGTTTCCTACTATGTCCCTGATCACATCACTTTGCACGTTATTACAATCACCTGTCAACTTGGCCAGCCCCAGGACTAGACTGCACACCCCTAGGGGGTGGGGCCTGAGTCAGAGATGGGGACTGTAGTATTCCCATTGCCTAGCACATTACAAGTAATCAATAAAGTCTCAGTAGGTATCCCAGGACGGCCTAGAACTTGGGAACTTTCTGTCTCAACCTCCAGGTGCTGGGACTACAGGATGTTTCCTCTTTTGAAATAGGGGTTTCTCCTATTGGATGCCAAATAACCTGTATGGAGATCAGTTCCAAATCTTGGCTTTATCATTCAATTTACCCTTACCCTCAAAAGCAGCTATTTAGCCAGTTGCTCTGGCACACCCCTGTCATCCCAGTGACTTGGGAGGCTGAGCCAGGATGATCACAAGTTTAAGGCCAGAGGCAGCCTGTACAACCTAGTGAGACCCTTTCTCAAAATAAAAAAATTGAAAAGGAAGTGGGGTGCAGCTCAGTGGTGGAGCACTTGCTTAGCATGCATGAAGCCCTGGGCTTAACCCTCAGTACTGCTAAACAAGCAAATAGTAAATAAGCAAAAGTAGCTATTTACAAAACCAACTTATCCTTACCCTCAAAAGCAGCTATTTACAAAAGTAGCTCAAAAGTAAAAAACACACAGGCAAATTTTCAGTCTCAATACTGCATATACAATGGAAATAAGAGTAAATTCCCCTGGAAAAGCTGACTGTATTGCTAGCATAATTAACTTTGTCCCTGCAGTCTCACTTGACATTTTAAGAACTCAGTCTTTATCCTGGGTCTGGGTTAATCTAGGCCATCTAGTTCATTTTCATTTCAGGAACCAAAAGCAACAAAAATGTTGATATTGATATCTACTATTTTTATCCTCACCCTCTTCCTTGTTACCCTGTGAGGTCTGTTTCACTGGACTCGGTTTAGTGAACCTATGGGAGGGTGGACACAAGGGAGGGAATTGTGGGGTGGGAAAGACTTTGCAGATTGAACCCAAGGAGAAAACCTGGAGGAGGGATTCGTTGTTTCTTATTTCAGGGAAGAAGGAGAAAGGAAGTGAAGAAAAGAAGGAAAGGTCAGGGGAGTATGGTCTAGAAGCAGGTGGAGCAAGGCTCCACGGGGACCAAGGGTCTCTACTGCTCAGCCACTCTGTTGAATTTACTGAAAGAAGACACATTGCTTTTCAACATAGCACATCTGTAACACATTTTCTGGCATAATTTTGACGAGAGTTTTGCTCTTATGGGCTATATTTGCAACCTAACCCCTCTTCTGATTCTAGATTTACCTACACTATAAATCTAGAAACAGAGGGAAAGCTGTGGCATCCTGCAGGCTTTTGGATATACTCTGCCATGCTTTTGCAGTTTGGGGGTTGCAAATAACAGAAATCCATTAGAAAACGCTCAGGTTTTAAAAGACTAAGGGATTAGTTGAGGGTATTTGATAAAAACCCACATCTGGATATGCAGATTTGAAGAGCACAGGTAATGGCGAGTGCCTCTCAAGCAAGTCACACTCTCCTCTAAGTGTGTGTCAAGTTGCAACATGAATCAATGAAACCATGAGAAAAAAATGCACATCTGTATTCTCTAGGTCTGTTCCCTGAGATTGTGTATAATATAACAAACTCCCAGGTAACATGGATGCTGCTGTTCCTCTGATGGTAATTTGAGTAGCAAGATTCAAAGGCTGCAGTTTGGATACCCCAGTCTCTGAAGTTTTCATTTCCTGCTTCTGAATTCTTAAACGGGGATGGAATTGCCTTGGTTTTGGCCAGGCATGCCCCCCTGGACCCATCTACTACATCCAGGGAAGTCAGATCCTAGAAGAGCAAAATTACCACCACTATCAGCACGGAATGAGTGTTTACTGTGGGCCTATTGCTGTGCTGTGCATTTCATACACGTTGTCTATCTGCTCCAATCTGTACAACAGAACACTGAGGCTGGAGAAGCTGAGTGACTTTCCCCAAGTACACATGCCTAGAGGGTGTCACAGCTGGCTTTGAACCACAGCACCTTCTTCCAGAGCCCCTGTGCTTTTACCAACTTCAAGATTTGGCCAAAGGGATGGGGTGTCTGGGTTTGTGGGGGACCAGTTCCCAGAGGAAGAGGAATCATCGTCATCTGGGAGTGGCCCCTGGAGATTTCCTGCACCATGTGGATATTGAATTGGTATTTTCCAATAGGCATTAAGGTTGGGTCTGCAGCCATAGCACCCTAGCATCTGATCCCACCTGATCTGGGAAGCAAAGTAGGGTCAGGCCTGGTTAGTACTTGGATGGGAGACTGCCTGGGAACACCAGGTGCTGCAGGCTAGGGAGAAGGACCTGGCATCCCACTCCCAAAAAACAATCTGCCATGGAAAACCCTATAGATAGCAGAGAAGCACTGACAATAGTGCCAGGCATGGCACAGTGTTGGGGAGTGTTTCATTCTGTTGCTATGAGTTGGACTCAACTAGATGGCACCTAACACCAACAACAATAAATAATACTCCTATTTCACTCAAGTTCAGAACAAGGGCTCAGGTGCCACATAAGAGCCCTAAGTGTATATGTGCGTATATACACATATAGTACAGGGAGCTCATAAAACCTGGGTCATAGAGTAGAGCCTTGAGGCCAGCTCCCCACCAGCATGCCCTGGGAGTTCCTTGGCAATGCAGGTCTCACACCCCACCTGCCCTCCTCAGAGTGTGCATGTCAATAGGGTCCCTAGGTCACCGAGAGGGTTTAGGGTAACCAAGACTACCTGGGACTCTACAAGCAGCTCTGCATTCTCAGGCTTGTTTGTAGAAACCATAGCGCTAAATCCACCTCAGGTCTGGGAGGGGAACAAACGCCCCCTGGCTACAGTAAGGCAGAGGGGAGGAGGA